>JAQRGC011552840.1:0-10654 GCA_028659135.1 Plantago lanceolata | reverse complement strand
GTCCATTTTATGTAAATTAACTCAAATGGCCTAACAAAATTAATGATACCCAATGAATCTTATCCTATGATAGATTTTGTTATAATACCTATATGGAGTACATTGTTTCATTTATAACTTAACGCATTTAAAATGCAGAAATTTCTCAAAACTTGTGGAATATTAATTGTATAAGTACCTTGGATCTTCTTGAATCCGGCAGTAAGGCACGTAGAGCAAGGTAAGATGCATTCAGCTTCATCCGGCGTATTCTCTCCTTAGCATTGTGGTCCAGCTTCTTAGCAACCGATGGTGATGTTTCTTCTTCCACATTTTGAACCCGTCTCCGTTCCAAACTGCAACCCATACCTTTAGCATTATTTATCCTAGTAACTTTCCTGGACTTTTTGGAACTTGATGAGATAGCAAACTTTTTCTTTCCACGGTTGTCCTTTGATGAAATTTTATCAGTTGATCCTTCTTGTGGTGTAATTTCTGAATGTTGCTGCTCAACCGCCGATGGGATATTCTCTGCGTTAACAGGATGATCATCATCACCGATATGGGGAGGATGCTCTAGTAACTCTTGATACAGTGGCCATAGATCCTCCAATGGATCAATAGGGTTGTTGATCAAGAATTCACATTCCTCACCAGGATTCATGACATTGTAGGGTATTTCATCAACACTAAAGGGCAAGTTTGACATAGTTTTGTGTGTAAATGATTGTTAAAAGACTTAAAAGGCCAAAATCGGGGAAAGAAAAAAAGAATAATGATACTACAAATTATTTCTACAATATTTCATGTACTATGGATAGTACTCTATTGTACTACTTCCCCAGCTAATTAAGACTTGAGCTCTATACCTGGCATGTACAATTATATATTGAACCACAACTCTAGGTTGAATGAATCTAGGTGGTCCAAAGAAACCCTAGTTTTCATGTGTGGATATAGCTCTGAAATTTTCTTCCAGAGCTCATCGGAAACATTAAAACACAAGCCCTGAATTCGCAAACTTGGTAAGATCAATATCACAAAATATGTACAAGAAGTTTCAGAAGAGATAAAAAAACAAGATAATATGAACATTGGAATAAAAAATGCATCGAATAAATGACTTCTTCGAACATAAATGAGCTATGGAGGCTATAGCTAATAAATCAAATTGAAGTATGGAAAGATGTGATCATTACCAGAAACTATGAAACCATTAAATCAGCATAAGATCAAGTAGTACTGCAGTTGGATCAGGATTAAGGAACATATTTAAGATGAGAATATGCATGTAATATAAGATTCCATGAAATGAATCAAGATGCAAAAATAACCTGCAGCTGGTGAGATGAAAAAATATACAGGTGAATGAAGAAGTGAAATTTTGAAGAATGTCAGAGATTGAAATCTAGGGAAGATGATCACAGAGATATGAATGCACAATATATATTGAAGTCAATGGAAAATATTTAAAATACATACTCTTGTCATTTTCATTATGAACTTCTTTGATAAATATAAATTGATTAAAATGCAAAAGTCAATTGCAAATCAGATAAACATGTAATTTTTAGGTTTAGACATTGTGATATGTTGCCATCAAGCTTGATTTCTTCATGACATGGACAAAGAAAATGTTTTCATGTACAAACAATTGTATTTGTGAAACAATTGTGGCATTATTTGCTTTGTTTAGAAAGAATTCCAGAAGTTCCCGTATGATTAGCAAGCACTAGTTCAATATAAAACTGTACATTTGATTTGTTTGATGATGGGTCACAATATAGTACAACACTTGGGATGGTAGTACAATATTCCCACATATGTAAGTACAAATACTAGCTCTTAAGTTAATTTGGTTACATTTTTATGTTAATTACACAACGTGTAAGTACTAATCAAAACTAGGTTTCATGGTCCTTTCAATTAGAGTATGGTACCTGCAGCTGCAAGTATGAGGAGGTGAGGGAGTTAGACCCTACCATTTGCCCGGCTTGATTTGGGCAAATTGAATGTGATTTAATTGTAAAGAGAGCGCTCTAGAGTTCATTTTTTAAAAAAAATTGAATATAATAAAATAATATCTCGTAGATGATTTTAATTGGGTTATTTGTAGAAGTACCGAATCAAAGGGGCCAAGATCTCAAGGTTCTCTAAATCTTGTCGGTGATCCCCGGTTGGTGTCAAAAGAGGATGACCTAGAGGGTTCATCCTCAAGGTTGAATATGACTTTTCAAACTTCAAATCGAATTTTACAGGCATGATGGTCCAGAGCGGGAGGCTTATCCTTGAGGGGCTCCATCTTGAGTGGGGTCCGTCTTCTATGAAACTCGTCGAGGCTCCTACACCATGCCCGATAAGCTTCACCTTGAGTTGGATCCGTGATCCGTCTTGTATGAAAGTCGTCTAGCTGGCCTCGAGGGGCTCGTACTCAAAGGACTTAACTTATAACTTCGTCTAAAGTTGTAACACTTTATACCGTATCGACTATAAAACCATGACAAAAATTAGAAATATCGTCTAGCCACTTTATAACTTTTCAGATCGCACTTGGCCAACACTCCCTGCCTGTTAAAGCTTCCAACATCCAAGGTCCGTGTCCAGTGGGAAGCCCAAAATAATCGGCCCAACTTCTCACGGAGCTCGTTGCGGGGTACCTGTCTTAGAAAAGGAAAGAAGAAAAAGGAATATCCAAAATAGAGACGATGATGCGTAATTGCGTATATATATAAGGAGTGAAATTGGATCGAAAATCTATTGCTTGCAATACACACTCTGGTCGCTTTCTCTCTTCTGGATCTGAATCTCTTCCCAATCTCTCATCTCAGGTATGGTTTTACTTCACACATTCATACATTTCTGAACAAGCTTTTCGTTTCATGATTTACATTTTGTATACGAAATGGTAATTGAGCTCAGATAGCAGAGGTTCGATCTAATGGCGATTTGAAAATCGCTGAGAATTCTACTCTGTTTTGGTTGTTATTTATGGTGAAACAATGTGGATCGGTATCTATGGTGTGTGTGGCAAGTTCGTAATCACTCTGTATTAGTGGCATGTGTTTGATGAATTTCGAGCTGATGATGTTATGATCAGAGGAGGATTTTTGTGGTTTCTGTATTAGTGCGGGTGTTTGGTGAATTTTGATGCGTTACAGGTGATGGTGTTATGATCGGAAGATGATTTGTGTTGTTTCTGTATTTTCTTCTGATTTGGATGTTGTTAGCTTTTGTTCATTGATCTGTGTAGGATAATGTATCATTTCTTCACTGATAAGTACTGATTGTTTAGTGTTTACCTTCTGTTCGATTCCAATGAGATGAATTGTGATCTGTCTTTACAAGCGGTTGGGAATTTTCTCAGATGTAGTTGGATTAATGACTATATTAGTGCATTACTGCATGTGTTTGATGAATTCCGATGCGTTAGAGCTGATGATGTTATGATCTGAAGACGATTTGTGTGGTTTCTGTATTTACTTCTGATTTGGATGGATGTTCTTAGTTTTTGTTCATTGATCTGCGTAGAATAATGTATCATTTACTGTGATTGTTCACCTTCCACTCAATTCCAATAAGATGAATTGTGATCTGTCTGTACAAACGGCTGTGAATTTTCTCAGATGTAGTTGGACTAATGACTAATAACATGAGTCGTTTGAAATTGTAAATAAGTTCAAGTTACTTCTTCATGAAAGTATTTCTATGATCATTCTTTGTGTGAATTCTGTCCAGTGCTTAGATCTTGTGTATGTGCTTTTGTTACTGATTAGGGATCACAGTTTTTCTGCATCCTTGGCTAACTGGATTGATTGATACAGGTAATTTGGTGAAAAGAAATGGCAGCTGCAACACTTAGCCAAGCTGATGCCGAGAAGCTCTCGAAGCTTACATCCTCTGTTGCCACGCTCGATGGAATAAGTGAAAATGAGAAATCTGGATTCATCAGTCTTGTTGGTCGCTATCTCAGTGGTGAAGCTCAGCACGTGGAGTGGAGCAAGATTCAGACACCTACTGATGAGGTGGTGGTCCCTTATGATACCATGTCTCCTGTGCCTGAAGATCCTGCAGAGACCAAGAAGCTTTTGGACAAGCTTGTTGTCTTGAAGCTCAATGGAGGTTTGGGAACAACTATGGGATGTACCGGACCGAAGTCTGTTATTGAAGTGCGTAATGGTTTGACATTTCTGGACTTGATTGTCGTCCAGATTGAGTCGCTCAATGCCAAATATGGATGCAGTGTGCCCCTTCTTCTGATGAACTCATTCAACACCCATGATGACACGTTGAAAATTGTTGAAAAGTATTCAAACTCAAAGATTGAGATCCATACCTTTAACCAGAGTCAGTATCCTCGCATGGTAGTTGAAGATTTCTCTCCACTTCCTACCAAAATTTCTGGCAAGGATGCTTGGTATCCACCTGGTCACGGAGATGTCTTTCCAGCATTGATGAACAGTGGGAAGCTTGATGCTTTGATAGCACAGGGCAAAGAGTATGTATTTGTTGCAAATTCTGATAACTTGGGCGCTGTTGTGGATTTGAAGATTTTGAACCATTTGGTCAACAACAAGAATGAATACTGCATGGAGGTCACACCCAAAACATTAGCTGATGTTAAAGGTGGCACTTTAATCTCTTATGAAGGAAAAGTGCAGCTCCTGGAAATTGCACAGGTACCCGATGAGCATGTCAATGAGTTTAAGTCAATAGAGAAGTTCAAAATCTTCAATACCAACAACTTGTGGGTAAACTTGCAATCCATCAAAAAGCTTGTACAAGGAGATGTGCTAAAGATGGAGATTATTCCGAACCCAAAGGAAGTTGAAGGCATCAAAATTCTTCAACTTGAGACTGCTGCAGGAGCAGCAATCAGATTCTTTGATCATGCGATTGGTGCTAATGTTCCACGTGCACGATTTCTTCCTGTAAAGGCCACTTCAGATCTACTTCTAGTCCAATCTGATCTCTATACCTTGTCTGATGGCTTTGTCTTGCGCAACCCTGCACGCACCAATCCTGAAAATCCTTCCATTGAGTTGGGACCTGAATTTAAGAAGGTTGCCAACTTCTTAGGCCGGTTCAAGTCTATTCCTAGCATCATTGGTCTAGATAGCTTGAAAGTTTCTGGGGATGTATGGTTTGGATCTGGCATTACTCTAAAGGGTAAAGTGACTATTGCAGCAAAGTCTGGTACTAAGCTCGAAATCCCTGACGGAGCTGTCATTGCTGACAAGGAAATCAATGGTCCTGAAGACATTTGAGGAGCCGTTTCTTGAAGTTGAGGAGGTGCTTTTTAGAAACTATACTCTCTCTTTTGCTTGTAATGTGTATGAGAGAAAGATCAGTGAGTCTTTGTCTTCTTTTTTTTTTCTTTTCATTTTCCAATTTTTGATGCTTCATTGCTGCCATTTGGTGCTTTACAGAAACAACGGTCTGTGTTGGTTTTGTTGGGTAACGATCGAATTTGAGAAATAAAAAACGGGAATTTCTTTTCTTCTAATTTTTGCCATTCAGTAGTTGCTATCTGGTGTTTATCTGTGTTGTTTAAAATACCAGGTATTGTAAAGTGTGGGATATTATAGGAAACCCGTTGGTTGCTGGATTCAAATGCATGTTTCTTTGTGATCATTCATGGAGTTTCTACTGTTCCCCGTTTGATACAACACTATGCATCTTTTCATGTCTACCTAAATTAATCTAGGAAGCACATTACATGGTTCTCTCTGCCAGTCAGTCCAAAATTGTTCTCTGAATGCAGGAAAAGAAAGTACAAAATCAATCACATTCATTTAATATGCTAGCTAAGTCGGAGCGTTCTTCATCGCTCAAATCAGTGGGAAACTCAACTAGAAACTTGAGTCTGAGGTCTCCTCTCCTGCCACCTTGGTTTGAATTGGGCATGCCTTGTCCTGCTATTTTCTTTTCATATCCTGGATATATAATGTCTTCTATATGTAATGTCATTTGTCCTCCTCCTAATAGAGGGACTGAAATTGTGCATCCTGTTAGAGCCTGGATAAGAGGGACCTGAACTCCCAGTTCTAAATCGTCATCCTCTCGATCGAACACTGGATGGGTTTTCTCATCGATCACAAAAATAATATCAGCTGGGAGGGTGCCTGGCCTCTCGTCCCCCTTTCCTTCAAATGTGACCTTTGTTCCCTTTTTCCACCCAGGCTTCACATTTATCACGAGTATTTCTTCTTCTTTTACCAGTAACCTGTCATAAAAAATATTACTCAGCTAAGCATTTAACATGTCTATAGATTTGACAGTCCATGATAGTATATATAAGAAATACGTTACGTTGTTTGTTATATTTCTACTGTCTAGCATGAACTCTCTGCTTCGTTTACACTCCAAAGGAAGAGAAGCCAAAACTTTAGAACAGGGCATTAAAAGCTGTTTTATTTTCATACCCGCAGCTAGAGATGGCATCTCTCGTTATCTTGATCTTCTTGGAACATCCATTGCATAACTCCTCAAGTGTGCATTTGAGCTTTCTCTCTATGGGATCAGGTTTCCTCCGAGCAGCAGATTGTGAAAAAAATATCGGGCCTGTGCTTGACAAGCTTGTTGATTTTGGCAGAATGGTAGGGGCTTTTGGTGGGCTAGAAACAGGTGTGCTGGGAGTTGATGGGGTGCTTCCCTCTGATGAAGCTGTTGGATATATAGTTGTGTGGAAATTTAACTGTGAAAGATTTTGGCAATTCTTTGTTGGAACTTTTGCCGATCCTGGACTTGGAACGGGGCTACTGCTAATCCTGCTTGTGGTTCGTGAAAGGAGAACGGGCTTAGATATCTCCAACTCTTCTTCTTGCGGAAATGCAATAGTGTTTGATGCATTCTTGTGCTTCGAATCCCCATTTAATGCATGTGCTCCGTCTCCTTTTTTAATGCTAAGAGACCGGAATTTTGCATGCATGGGGAAATATATGCTCTTAAAAACTAATCTTACTTTGATCCAATGTAATATGGGCATGTGCAGATCTATCCTGGTATTATGCTGGTGTCTGCAAATGATGGCATGCATAACCTGCGGGCTTCATTGATGGAAAAAATGGCTTCGGCTTGAGATTTATCGGAAGGAGCCTTTTCGTCACATGGGGTTTATGCGCCTTGGAGAATGTCTGTGATGGTTGAAGAGTTTGTGGATACAAGAATGTTGCAAAAACTGTATGTTGGTGAACTGGAAGAATTTTTCCTTTGGGGAAGAAGACAGATTGGAGGTTGCAGAGAAAGGGAGAAAGAGTGGTAAGGAGGAAAAATGAAGAAACTGGAGATTTTTGTCCAATGAAAGATGAAACTAATGAAAACCAGACATATTTAGGTGCTTTAATAGGAGCCTAAATTAGGCATGTATATGGAGTCAGTGAGTTGGTTAATGCATCTAACATTTCAGGTTTAAAATCTCGAATTTGTTCGGTATACGAGAAACTTCTTTTTCTCTCTTTTCAATAACGTAGTAATAAAATTTAGTCGTTAGTAAAGGTCACTAATGCACGGTTGAGATCCATTGATATAAGAAAACCTTGTCAATGTTTCTAGGAGTTTCCAGGAAACTTGTTACAGATTTACAAAATCTACTCAAGTTAAATATTCAACAGTCAACACAATGTGAGTAAGGTGTTGGTAGAATAGTTATGTTTCTATGCAATATGTACATGCCTTGCTTATCTATTTTCGCATCGTATGGTAAGGCGCTCTTAGGGTAGCCAAATGCCTCGTTATCTAATTAGTGACGCGAATGATGAATGATACTGTCCTTGGCAATATAAGGCCTGTCAGGAATAGTAGGAACCTCAATATCTCCTTCTAGCATTTTCAGGGCATCCACAATAGTAGGCCTTAATGCAACCATCAAATGAGCACACAAAATACCCACAAGAACAAATCTCTCCATCACCAACCTGGAATATCTTCTGTCTGCTACAGAATCATCATCTTCCAGCAAAAAAGGATCCAATACTTGCTCCAACTTCCCAGCTTTCATTAGTGACCATGCCCAATCCGTAACCAAAAACGTCGAAGATGACAAGTCCAGGGCCTTTCTGCCACACATAACTTCAAGAACTACCATTCCAAAGCTATAAACATCACTCTTCTCTGTCAGTTGGCCATAAAGCGCATATTCCGGGGCTAGGTAACCGTGTGTCCCTGCAATACGTGTAGTTAGGTGGGATTCGTCTCCATCCACTCGTTTCGCTAGCCCAAAGTCAGCCACTCTTGCTCTCATGTGTGAATCCAGCAATATGTTTGTGGGCTTAATATCCCTGTGATATATAGGTTGCTTCACACCATAATGAAGATAGGCTAATGCATTTGCCACATCCAAGATAATGGTTTTCCTTCTGATCCAAGACAAGGGCCTCTTTCCAACTCTGCTCCAGCCTCTCTGCGGCGGAAATAAACTATCTCCTAAGTTACCGTTCGCCATGTAGTCATAGACCAAGTACTTCTGGCTCTCTTCATCTGAGACACAACAACCTCTAAGAGGGACAAGATTTCTGTGCTTCAAACTGCTAATGATCTCAACTTCACGAAAAAACTCGAAATCCCCTTGAGAGTTAGGATCCATGATCTTCTTAACCGCTATCATCGTTCCATCTGGCAACTTCCCTTTGTACACCATGCCAAACTGACCACTCCCAATCAAGTTCTTTGGAGAAAACTTATTCGTCGCTATCTCAAGATCCCGGTTACTGAACAAGAACAAGTCAGCCTTAGGCCTCCAATGCATCAATCCATCATCATCTTTTAGACTAGCGTAACTAGACTCCAAGTTCGAAAAATCATGCACCTCTGTCTGCTCTCTTGTCCCATCACTCCAATTCAACATAAAAACAAGCAAGAACGTGATTACCAGCGCAGTAACTCCGCCTCCAACCGTTCCATAGATAATCCCTCGGTTATCTCGATCACTCGTATCTGTTTGCGTTAACAGCGGCAGACCAAATATGCATGCAAGCACCCCTGCATTCTGAGGGCCAAACTCATTCACTACCCCTGCAGCATATAATATTGCATAGTAAAAACAGCCCCTCGAACGAGAACTGTTACCGTCCAAAGCAATCAACTCCGACTGTACCTGAAATCCAGCCTGAACGCATTCATCACATGCACTAAGGCTTGACAAATCTCCACTGCAACCAGTGTCTAGGGCGGTAGAATGGCCTACCGCCCTCATCCAGTCCTGCTTCGTTTGTATGTTCGCACAAACATTTGTTGTGTTAACAAAGTTTTCAGGCGAAAAACACAGAGAAATGAGGTTATTAGGCAAGTTGAGATGGTTGAGCCTCTCTTGGAAATCTGAGAGACAAGAAATGGAAGTTTGGAGATTGGGGAGGCGAAATAGAGACGTTTGCTTAAGGTGTTGAGCTGTGGCTACGCCGTATAGGCTGGTAAGTGTTTGGCAACAGTTGCTGGTGAGATTCTGTCTGCTGATGATGTTATGGCAAGAAGAGGTGTCCCATGGTATTGTTTGAACATAGTTGAAGTCCATTGGACATCGGTTTTCGAGCTCCAGTGAAGATGAAGCAGAAATCTGTGAAATGATACAGAGATGAGTAATGAACAGGAGTAGTAATATGTGATCAAAAAACATGTTTCTTGGCTCAATATGGCATGAATGGAAGTTGATCAAGTCTTATAAGTTAATGGACAAGAATGGTAAAAGGCTAAAAGCAAGAGGAGTCTGTTTGTATTCTAAGTTGTAAGTCAGCAAGATTAAGAAAAAGATGCATACTTTAGAGGTTTCTTGGTTGCTTCTGAGAGTTCAAGTTCATATGGCAATTGGGAAAAATGATAAGGGTTGTTGATGATAGTGATGCAGTCCATTGAAATGTTTAAATAGAAATCGGTGTCTCAGTCTCAGAACCTTCCTTTTGAAATAAAAATCTAAAATTATGCTGGGAATAAATTATAATACCAATATTGATGGCAACAAGTCACCTGAAAATCTATTTCTCAGAAAAAATATATATATCAATCAATGTTTGTATACTTTAACCTGATCATGGTGCTGTCACTGGAGTAATTTTAACCTTGTTATCAATATGAAATTGGTGGGCTAGCTATATATTTTAATAATGTGTATGAAAAAGTAAAATTTGTTTTAGTAGTAATGGTAAATTCTAAGAGATGAGATCATGGGGATTATAGTCTTGATCAAGTTTCATTAATGACATGACATTATTTTGTGGTGGCTGTTCTAGTGGTTGTAGATTGTACTAGTAGAGTAGTAGTAACACATTATGAACTAAGACCAAGAAAATTAATGGAGACATAGTCAAGAAGCTAGCTTAGAGATGTATTATAATGTCAAGAGATAAACAATGGAGTTTTCAAAAATTGCATCATTACATGTACTATCATAATGGATTATCTTTTTTTAGTACTAATACGAAAAGAATGATCTGGTACTTGGAAAAAGGTGGAGACAATATGAAAAGCTAAAGAGAAAAGAGGAAAAGGGAATATATGGTGGGAGTATTAAATAGGTTTGCTTTGAATTTTGTGTGTGTCCAGAAATTACCACAAAATTAGTTGGTGATTTTGGAATGGGATTTGGATTTTACATGCATGATTTGTTTTGAAAAGTATAAAGTCATTGTTCTTTCTAATGGATTTGAAATTTTGAGGTAAGCTTGTGCATGGTTGTGACCTTAATTTA
>JAQRGC011552835.1:0-57824 GCA_028659135.1 Plantago lanceolata | reverse complement strand
TAATAAAAAATTAAATATATAAAATGGAGTTAGATAGAAAGTGTTGGGAATAGATGTAATATTTAGTTTAGGGCTAGTGCCAATGGGAAGCTTGTTCTCCGTTGCAGTGTCTTTAGTAGATGCAGCCTTCAGCGAAATATAAGGCGAATATAGTTGAATGTTAAGCCGTGCATTATGTGTTTGGAGTATTTCATTAGATTCCAGGACACACGAATTTCTTTATTTTCTATGATGCTTGCCTTACACCATTCTAATTAAGCTAAAATGTTGCAGTATCCATGGACAATGTGCCATTATCATGTTTGATGTTACTGCTAGATTGACTTACAAGAACGTCCCAACATGGCACAGAGATTTGTGCAGGTATGTTGTTCTTTTCAATACAAACATGAGGGATTTTATGTTGGTCATGGTAGATGCCTAAGCCTTATTTTCCTGATAAATTCAGGGTTTGTGAGAATATTCCAATTGTGCTCTGTGGAAACAAAGTTGATGTCAAAAACAGGCAAGTGAAAGCGAAGCAGGTTACCTTCCACAGGAAGAAGAATTTGCAGTACTATGAAATTTCTGCAAAAAGTAACTACAACTTTGAGAAGCCCTTCCTCTACCTGGCTAGAAAGCTTGCTGGGTATGTAACTTCTATCAAACAAATGTTCATTATGTGGATATGTTCAACTGAAGAAATCCATTCTTATGGTAAATCTATTTTGGTTTACAGTGATGCCAACCTGCACTTCGTTGAGTCTCCTGCTCTTGCTCCACCTGAAGTGGCTATTGATTTGGCTGCTCAGCAACAGTAAGTTTCTTATGCTAGTAGTATATTTAAGAAGTCTCTTTCACATATAGTCCATCAGATAGGGCCTCCATAACTCCAACACCGCAACCACTCACTGAGTTGGAGGGGAATAAAATACACCTTGGCTGTGTGAATTTTAATGAAAGGTGCATATCTAATGGCTCTCGTTTGTTTTTGCAGGCATGAAGCTGAGCTTGCTGCAGCTGCCAGTCAGCCCCTTCCCGATGACGATGATGATGCATTTGTTGACTAAGCTTGCTGAGTTTGAAGCACTGTGTTGTGAGGCGGTTCTCCAAGTTTTCTGTGCTTTATTACACCATCAAAGCGGTTATGTTGGGGAGCTCCCAAGTGCTCAAGAGAGTGTCTGGTTTTATATGTAGTGTTTTAAACTGTCATGTATTATGACTTTGTTTTAGATGTTTGTGGGAAGATGTTTATGATATCTGTGTGTTGAGGTATATTTTGAACATTTTAGGCGACCTGAAGCAACCATTGAGGAGTTCAATTTTTATCTGCGTATTCCGTTTTGCCTTTTCCCCTGCTAGTTGATATTTTGAATTTTGTTTCCCTGTGGCTGTGGTAGCTGGCTGTGATTCTCTTTTTTGTGTGACTTTGAGTTCAACATAAATCGAAGTTTTCGTTCTCCGGAATTGTACTTTTCATTCTTCCGGAGTAAATCCATGTGTATAAATCCTTTAAAATGCTAAAGTGCCAATGGACTACCCGTGTAATTTTTATTTATCTCGCGAGAAGAAACTGGGGGTCTCTCATCTCTCAAAATTTTACTACGGAGTACAGTTTAATTCAATTTGATAATGGTGTCACTGGTCACTTGGTCAGGCAGTGTAGTCTAGATGTGGGGTTGATTCTCTAATCAAACAAAAACCAAAATGCCAAATTTTACATTTTCAATTTTATCTATCTTTTGCGTGAAACACCTTTCTTGAAGAATATACTTCATTATATGCGACTAGTAAAGGTTCTGATTCCTTTACGTGGAAGAGTTTTTATACATTCTCTTGATGTTGTACGAAGTGGGATTCGATGGAGAATTGGTAATGGAATGCAGTTGATGTTTGGGATGATAACTGGATCCCTCAAGATTACGCTTTTAAACCATTCACACCAGACTTCTTTGGTGTACCGGATATTACCGTAGATACTTTAATTACTGAAAATGGTTGGGATGAGGATTTAATTCGTTCTATGTTTTGGGAGGAAGATGCTATGAGTATTTTACGAATTCCTCTCCCCTCTGTTGATATTCCAGATAAGCAAATCTGGCATTATATGAAATCTGGAATTTACTCTGTTCGTTCGGCGTACTTTGTGGCTCGTGCACTGCGAATGAAAAGGGTAAATGTTGCATCCAGTAGTAGCAGTAAGGATGATTGGTCTTGGTTGTGGCGTATAGCAGTACCTAATAAGGTTAGGATTTTTCTTTGGAGGGTTTTACATAATGCCTTACCGACGTTGAGTAATCTTGGCAAACGTGGGCTGAATGTGGACGATTCCTTACTGTTTGTCATGAAGCTCCTGAATCCATTATTCATTTAGAGATTGTTCTTATACTCGTGTGTTTTGGGCTCTCTCGAATATCCCTTTTGTGGTTCTAATGTTTTAGTGTACGGATGTTGGGCGTTGGTTTGATAATCTTCGTGTGCAGTTGAACTCAGAGCAGCTCGAACGAGTTTCTGTGGGTTGCTGGTGCCTGTGGTATAGCAGAAACAAGCTAGTACATGATAATGTGACACTGGACGCACTAGAATCTATGAAGTTTGCTAACACGTTTATTACTAGATTCCATGAGGCTAATTGAATGTTTGCTTTACCATTTCCTGGTCTCACTGTAACTCAATGGACTGCTCCCCCATTCCCGATGATCAAACTTAATTATGACGCTTCCTGGAGCTTGCGTAGGGGTGCTGGATTGGGTATTGTGGCACGAGATGGTTCTGGTAAGGTAATTGCCTGGAGAAGAAGGTTTGTAGCATATGTCCCGAACGCTCAAGTCATTATTGAAGGCGACTGTTTGTTTGTGGTGCGGCTTCTGCAGCAATCTGGACCATCTTTTTCTGTTGTAGGTTCTCTCGTAGAGGAGATTCGGTTTATATTAGATGCTAGCTGCTCGTGTTCGTTTAGTTTTGTGCGTCGGGCTGGGAATTGTTTAGCCCATGTCTTGGCTGCCAATGTTTCTGAAAATAGTTCTTGTTTGTCTCATCTGCCTGTACACATTGGCTCTTTGCCTGATGAATGAATTTTCTGTTGCTGCTAAAAAAAAAAGAATATACTTCATTATCTATTTGTGTTAAACTCTACGAAGTATTAATAAATTTATATCCTAGTACTACATGTTGAAATGTACTACATACGCAACTCCTATAGCAAAGTTCAAATTCAAGTATGGTTCTCATACTACGAGCAAACTCGATAAGATAGATTGCAAAAGCATATATTTCTAGAGTGGTTTTTCTACGTGCAAACCATTGTTTTTTAGTGTTAATGCACCACAACATATGATGAACAAGTAAAAGAATTTCATGCACGCATCGAACATGCACACAAGGAGTACTCATCGAACAAATGGAGATGTTTTGTTTTAAATCCTGGTTCGAACAGGAGGAGTACGCCATGCTTATGTGCCTTGGATGATCCACATCTCAGGGTGAGGCGCCGATGAGCACATTGAACTATCCATGTGGTTGAGAGCCCTTCAACACCAGGCACAACGACGCAATTATAAGGGGCGCGCTCTACCACTGAGTTAATAGCCCGTAGTGCGAGCCTCCCACTAGGGAACACACTGATCACATAACTTGTATATATAGAAAAATAAAAAGCCCTTACTAATTTTTGTAATGCGACTATAAATTTCTTATAAATCATTATTTTATATACTTGAAATCGTTATCTAAGACGTATTTTGTGTCCTACATTTGTGGGAAACTCACGTCTCACGTAGGCACTGCCCACCCCCTCCACCCTCCGTGTGGGTGCATCACGTCTTTTACAAAATCCAATTCCAATATGCTGCTGACAAGAGAAGACTAGTTGCATCAGGTCAATATCGTAAATTCAGCTCCTGCGTTTTATTTCTAGGTTTTTCTCAAAGATACACCTAGCTTACATACACTCTTTTGCCCCATCACTCTCTCTCTCATCGTCACAGTTTGTGTGGAGTAGAGAGCAGCTGCTTCAGCTGCATCATCGCTCGCTCAGGTATTCCAAAACCCTACCCCTAACCCCAATTAGAATCTCATCTCCTCTGATTATTCATCTATCTGCTTAATCCGCTTAATCCATGTCCGTTTCAGTACGCTGATTTTTTCTTCCTCGCTATTTGTTTTGATTCCTTGTTGATAGACTCTGTTCAGGTTTGTTGATTATTCGTTTCTGCTTTACTGGTATATAGATTTTTGCGCTTGATTCGATTTGTACTAGTTTCCGATGATTCCTTGGGGCTTTTGCATGTTTTTGGATGTTTGTAGCTTTTTGCGATCCGTGCAAGGATTTAGCTGCCTCTGTAAAGTTTGCGAAGTTGATTTTTCTCTTTCGATTACGGTGTTGGCAGTGGTTATGTCTAGGGAGTATGGTGGTATTAGTAGAATTAGGTTTCTAGCTGTTTTAGTTCATGCATTGTGAAATTGCATTTGGGATTGGAAGTTTTGTTGCCAGGTGATATTTGTTGATTCGGATCTATGCTGAAACGGTTATCGATATTGACAGGAACATTGATACGTGTGTTGGCTAGTTGAGTTGGAAAATGACTAAGAAGAAATCACTTGTGTTTTTTGATGTCTCTGTTGATGGAGATCCTGCAGAGAAGATGACTTTTGAGGTATTGTGTTCCATACCCCATTATCGTGTTAGTTTATGATGAAACTTCGTTTCAATCGATGACGCTTTTGTTTCCTGAACTGTGTATTTTGAATGACATTGTTTGGTCTTACAATGCAGCTTTTTACTGATGTTGCTCCCAAGACTGCTGAGAACTTCCGTGCACTATGTACAGGTATTGTGGTCATCTATAACTTTCCTATTTGCAAAGCTTTAATAAACCCTTGGTAATTCATTATGCTATTTCAGTTGCGTTGTTATGTTTTCTCCTTGTTTATCTATTGGGTTGGTTGAACCTAAACCTCCTCCGCTATGTGATTGTCATAGTAGACCTTAATCTCATTATGATTTTATTTCACCTTTCTATAGGTGAAAAGGGCATCAGCACTAAGACTGGGAAGCCTCTGCATTATAAGGGAACCTTTTTCCATCGTATCAGCAAAGGAAGTTTGGCCCAGGTATTTCTTCTCTACTTTTAAACATAGAGTTCATTATACATGAATTCACTGTGATGAATTCAGGCTGGCCATGTTTTCTGGTTGTGCCTATATTAGAAGTATTTTCATTTTTTAGCCCGACTCTGTTTATTCTATGACAGGGCTGTTGGCCACGACTGCCTTTCTTGTGATATAGTTTGAGGTTATGACCACCGAGTTGTATATTTTAAGATTATCAGTTATTGATGTAAATGGAAACAAACAACAATGTATCTTCCTTGCAATTGGTGATTAATTACTTTTGTTTATTTTGCAGGGAGGGGATTTTCTCCGGCAGAATGGTATGTTTTTTTTTTTTTTTGGCCTTTATGGATTGTTAATGTCATTAATCAGATTGCTCAAGTGAATTTTATCTTTCATTTTGCAGGAAACTATGGAGAAAGTATATATGATGGACAATTTCCAGGTAAACAACCAATTCTCACATCCATCTCCTTCATCACTGATGTGCAAATTTATCACCTGGTTGAATTTATAAATCTTATGAAATCCTTATTGTGGAACCATTAAATTCAAATTGTGAATCAATTAGTTAAATTATACTGTGGATAATTGTAAGTGGATTTGTATGTTCCATTATTCATAATTCCTATTATCTTGAGAGCAAGTGGGTTTCCTTTTCTATGCCTGTGAAGGTTGTGGCTGAGTTTGATCTTATTCTCGCTGCGTTGGAGCTTCAATCCAAATGATATTGGAACAATTGTTTTCTCTTACAATGGTAGGGACTCTTGAAAGTTTTCTGCCTGTCTTGTTTGTCTCTGCCCTGCTCTATGTTTTGTAAGTCCTGAGCATTGCTTTCTAGATTTTTCTTCCCTTCACTGAATGACCATGATGATGATCTTTTCAGTCCTGTCTTTTCCCATGTCTTATATTTTAACCAAAAATTGTTCAATGCTCAGATTCAAGGCATACCATATAAGTGTATATGTTATACTGAGCATTGCAAAGTAAATTATATACTGTGTCATAACAGTAAAATTGTCCACAAATGATGAATGATGTTTTACTTTTCTGTATATCATGGTTTATGTATTATGAGCAGGTTGCAGGTGGTTGTGAGGTAAATCCTGGCCTTACGCTTTCGGCCTTGCTCTATGTTCATTACCTTAATACCTAACCATAAAAAATCATTCAGAAAACTCGAGCATTTTCAACCAGTTGTCTTGAAATTGCATTGTTTGTCAAAATTGTTTAATTGCCTCTAAACCCAGAACTGTATTTGGCCTATGTGCCATACCAATGTTCACACTGGCCTATCTGAATTTTAGTAGGACAAATGCCTAGTTGGTTTTGTTTGGCACTAGAGTCTTTTTATTGGGGAAACATACTAAAAGGAAAAATGCACTAGAATTAGGAATTGCGCCTCTATCCTGCCTTGTAACAGTCTGACTTTTCTGTACAAGTTAAACATCATATACTGATGTGCTTTTAGTTAATATGTGGCAGAACTTGTTCTCATTCTTCTTGGCACATACAAGTGTTTGCATACATTGTGTTTTGTGTTCTACTGGAGAACTTATTTGTACCTGATGGAATCTTTTCTTTCTCTTTCTATGATTATACAAGTTGAACTTATGGATGTCTGTATGGCAATTTATTTTACCGGGATCCGACATTTACCTTGAAAAATAGCTTCTGAAATTGGTTAATATTGCAGATGAATCCCCTAAACTGAAGCATGATGGTCCTGGTCTGTTATCTATGTCAATCGGCGATCGGGATGAACGAGGCTCTCTTTTTAGTGTAACCTTCAAGGCCAGTCACCATCTTGATAGGTATGTCATTCTTTTATCTAACAGACAGTTTTTATTTATTTATTTAATCTTGAGAGCTTGTTAATGTTTTATTTTGAAGGATATACATCTTTCTGCACTCATAAGTCTTCAGTAGTTGAGCTCCATAAATATTTTCCTCTCTTGTATGGGTTCTTTTCGAGAAATATTCCTTCACACCGTGTTCCTTTTCTTGATATTATTAATTATAGAAGAAAATAATACATAAGATGTTTATTAGTAGAAGATTTTAAAGAACCATGTCTTCAGTAGTCGAGCGCGTAAATATTTTCCTTTCTTTTATGAGTTGTTTTCGAGAAATATTCCTTCGTACTGTATTCTCTTTCTTTATATTATTAATTATAGAAGAAAAATAATATACTTCCTCTCCTGGAGACTTGCCTATTTATAAGATAAAAAGAGATGGATAAATATACGGCTTTTATTAAGAATATAGGGTGTATATTCAACAACGTAGATGGGTTTACTCATCTCATTGGCTAATAATGTAAAGCCAAACCCCACAAGCTATATTTACAATCTCCTTATTTCCTGTGCAAAAAAGTAAACGGTGCAACACCTCTGGGACGGAGGGAATATACGTTTTACTTAAGATTAAGAACATCTATCTTTTTGTTAAGAACATAGCAGTCTTTATTAAGTTAAGGATAGACGGTCTCTCCCAAAACTTTGTGAATACGGTAAGTTTATTAGTACACGATTTTTTTTTTAAAGAACCATGAAATCCTCGAAATTGGCTGCATGATCTCTCAAGCTACAGCATTGAACCATGAGGTGGAGGTATTATTTTAGTTTGATTCCCTGCGGGAAGTTCATATTTTTCCTGATAAATTGATGTTATCTGATCAACAGGAAGTGTGTCGTCTTTGGTAAACTTGTTGATGGCTTTGAGGTGTTGAAAAAGATCGAGAATGCTGGGGATGAAAGTGGCAGACCTTGTGTGACTGTCAAGATAATCAATTCTGGAGAACTTAATGGTGGTAAGATATTAAATCTCTTTCTCCTAGACACTCTTTGATTGCTGAGTTATATCTGTCTTTGGTCATATGTACTGCTATTCCCTGTGTCCTTTGTCAAGCACGTATAGGCATTTTTCTTATTTACTTCTTTTTCATGAGCTGGTAAATGTGTAAGCAATACCATAATTTTCACACCTAGCATGATCCATGTGCATTTTCTATGCTAATACTTAACCCTGAATTTCTGGCCCTTGCAGACAAGGACAAGGGGAATAAGATGGGTCTGAAAGATGAAAACAATCATGAGCTAAAGAGAAAGGGGAAGCACAAGAAGTCTTCAAAGAAGCGCAGGAAAATAAGAAGATACTACTATATTTCTGAATCAGATACATCAACAGATTCTGATACAGAGTCTTCAGAATCGGATAGTGATTCTGATGCTACATCGTTAAGCGACACAAGTTCATCAAGTGATGACAGGCGCAAGAAAAGGAAGAGATCCAAGAGAGATAGGCATAGGCATGGAAAAAGGAAGGATAGGCGACGTGATAAACGGCGTAAGAGACGGGATAGGAAGTCAAAGCGCAAATCTAAAAGGTAGTTTGTGCTGTTACTAGTGTTGAAATTTTGTCTACTGTCAATTTATGTTTACCCCTCAAATTTTGAATGGCTTTCTAAAAAAATAGTGCTTTATACTCTAGTTGATATAGTACTGATGTTTCTTTTAGTATTTATTTAGTCCAAGGTAGGATATTGTCAGTGGTCATTTAGTAATCTATACTGCGCAAATTACCTGCCTGGTTAGTGTTGCCCGTAACATGTCGAACACCAGTTGTGAACCATTAGTATGATCTTCCATGTACTCATTAATATAGCTCTCGTTAGATATAATGGAGTTTCTTTTCACCCATTTAACGTAGACTTTGCAGCTAAGTTCAGGCTAGGTAAAATGTTCTATTATTTTGTTTCTCATGAGTTTCACTTCACTGGCTTGATATATTGTAGGAGTAATGTCTCAGATGATGAGGATGATAGTGCTACCGGTGAAGATGATGGTGTAGCCGTTGCATTGAATGGAAAACATAAAAATTCTGGTAAGATAGTTATAGGTACTTTCTAGTTCGGTTCATTTTCTTATCATTACATTAGACATCTTACTTAAGAAAATCAACTTCTCCAGTTGAAGAGCAGGGAGCTCCAGCAGTTGATCACAAAGAAGGGAATGCGGCTGATGTTTCTGAGAGGGAAGAGGGCGAGTACCCCTTGGAAACTGGTGTTCGTCAAAGTAATGGTAATAGAGTCGGAATGGAATCTGATAGAATTGCCAACAGACGTCCTGATGTAGTAGATCATTTGCCAAGCAAATCTAGGTCTGGACTCCCTTTCTTATATTCTATGTTATCTTTTATGCTTGTATAAACACAATGCTGATTTTAACTATGGTCTCAGGAGTCCAAGCTTAACTCCTAAAAGAGCTATGAGTAAGAGTATGAGCATCAGCCCAAGGAATACTGCCAGAAGTCCAGGAATTGGTCAGAAGCATAATAGGAGCAGGAGCCCACCTCAGATCTCGGACAGGAGGAGTAATACTCCTCCTGCAAGAGGATTGAGCCCAAGTCCAGTTATAAGTCCACCGAGGAGCAAGAAGGGAAGCAGTTTTAACAGGAGTCCCATAGTTTCACCTCCCAGAAGAAGTCTTACAAGAAGTCCACCGAGAATTACATCCAGGAGATCACCATTGAGGTCACCAAGTCGTAGTCCAGTTAGATCACCCCGGCGGAGTTTAAGCAGGAGCTCAGGTAGAGCACCATCTCGAAAAAGTGTAAGCCGGAGCCCAGTTAGATACTCCCATAGAAGCCTTAGCCGAAGTTCTGGCCGTGCACCTCCTAGAAGTCCTAGCCGAAGTCCAGTCAGGGCCCCTGTCAGGACAAATCGCCGCCGCTACTCGAGGAGTCCTGTTAGTGCGGGGCGTAGGGCAAGGTCACCAGGGTCTGACCGTGGTAGAAGTTTATCTAGAAGTCCTTCTATAGATGGATCACCGAAACGGATTAGGAAAGGAAGGGGTTTCAGTGATAGGTTTTCATATGCTAGGCGTTATAAGAGCCGCTCCCCTGATCGTTCCCCTGTAAGGTCTTATCGTTATGGTGGTAGAAATGAGCGTGACCGGTAAGCAAGAATCACTTCTCTCTTCTCCCGTAATACTTTATAGACTCTTGCAGACACTTACAAAGTTCTTACTGTGAAATGTTTTATGTCTGCCAGATATTCTAGTTACAGGCGTTACAGAAGCCCTCCTCGTGGAAGAACTCCTCCTAGGTTTGTGATATGCACTTGCTTATTGTTTTTTGCAGTAATTTTTTCTGGTTGTGGGAAAATCGGTTTCCTTTCCTTGTCATAGTAAAAGTTTAGTTCATAATTTATCTGGTCATAAAGCTTTTATGAAATTATTGTGATAGGCTGGTTTTGTTCTCACCATGTTAGTATTCACATATACAGTATATAGATCTGGATGAAGTTGAAAATGCACTCCCATAGTCTCTTTCTTAGATAAACAACTTATCAGCCTAGCTCTAAACTTCAATGTGATTAAGGCCTTATTTAGCTTGTATAAAATGGTGGTGCTGTAAGTGTTTTGAGATTACTCTTTGGCATATCTTATCAGTTGACTCGAATATAAGGTTAGAGAATGAGGTAGTATAAAAGCATGTCCTCTGTGAATGATGGTAACAGTTCATCTTGCTGATTCTCTATCGTTCATTTATGGTAATGCTGTTTTGCTACTCTTGTTAAAGCTGAAGTTATAACCTGTTGCAGATACAGGGGAAGGAGAAGCAGGACCCGCAGTCCAAGTGTGTCGCGCAGTCCAGTACGTAACCGCAACCGTCGTTATAGCCGGAGCCGGAGCCCTATTCGTAGCAGGAGCCCTGTTCGTAGTCGGAGCCCAGTGGAGAGGTCTCGTGTTTCACCACGTGCTGAAAGGCGAAAGTCACCATCACGAAGCAGGAGCCTCTCCGCATCCCTATCATCACGTGATTCCAGGTCCCCAAAGAATGTCGTGAAAGGCAACACAAGGTCTCCCTCTGTTAGCCCACCTCGGAAGGCTGGTTTGGTTTCATATGGAGATGGTTCGCCCGATTCAGCTCGTGATTGATAGTTCATGAAGTCAGCATGGTACACCTTTGTACCCTTTTAATGTCTTAAAAGTGGGCTAAACTTAGCAGAACTTTCTTCTATGTTTTTCTGGTGTCATATTTGTGCTTTGTTGCTGTGTATGAACCTGTGTTTAGATATTATTGTTATTTGAGAATTTTGGCATGTAGCTGCGGAGGCCTTTTAGCTTAAAATTCTAACTTCAATGATTCGGACAGATGTTTCGGAGAGATCTATGTGCGTTATTACAGACATGATTTGATTGTGAACAGTATCGGATTGTACTCGTATTTCCTTTAATGCT
Source organism: Plantago lanceolata (assembly GCA_028659135.1). Lineage (NCBI taxonomy): Eukaryota > Viridiplantae > Streptophyta > Magnoliopsida > Lamiales > Plantaginaceae > Plantago > Plantago lanceolata. The sequence goes on along the minus strand of JAQRGC011552835.1, from coordinate 46,488 downwards.
CGAATTCTGGGGGAGAGCGACATAGCGATGAACGGAATATTATAATGATATAATCATCTCTGTTTTAATCACGTTTTTGAGTGTTTGGAATCCTTTACGGATGGATTTGGCATGGGATTCCAAAGACAATATCCAAGTCTTTATGGCCTTGTTGGGGAGACAACAGCTTCGGTACTGATAATAGATGTATTGGCCAAAATTGCCTCTGACATCCCCAAGTTATAAAATTGCTCAAAGCCTCCTCTCCTAGTAGAATATTCGAGTTTCAGTATGGATTTTAAGTCTTACGTTTGCCTTTTAACTTCTTTCTTACAGTAGGATTCTGAATTCTTTTGAAGTGTCTGACAGTGAATTTTGGATTTTTGCAATACTAAGTAGCTAAAAGTTCGAGCATCCATCCACCCACTAAGTGCCGTTAATACTCTGAGCGAAAGCTTGCTTCACACGCAGGTGCAGAGTAGAAGGTGAAATGAAAATCTATTCTTTCGACAGGATAAAGATCTTAAAAGTGTTCGAGGTATCTTCATTCTTCAAAAGTGATTAAATTTTACGATATCTTGGCATATCGAAGTAAAATTTCTAGAGAGAATAGGCCTCTTATGCAATATAGCACCAACGGCCCGCCAGAGTTCTCTAATCTCTATTACTCCTAAACTGGAAAGTTTAGTAACAGTTGTTTGTATCAACGCAGCACCTTGATTATGTCGTTAGCCAGTGTACAGCATGCAAACATTTCGAGACAGAAAACAAGCAAGCGAAATCCCCAATGAAATTAACAAGCAACAAGAAAAAACTTTCATTATATAAAACAAAAGTGATACTATCAGATTGACAGCCGGTCGTTGGAATCAATTCTCATACCTCAACTTATATAAACAATACATACATCTTGTGTTCATGTCATTATTCTTCGCATAGTTGTTTTTGCGCATCCGCCAATATCGAAGGAAATGTCTACGCCTCCTCTCCCATCGAACTTGATACCCGATGAGGCGAATCCAGAATGGTTGAGCAAGGGTGACAATGCCTGGCAGCTAACAGCTGCGACACTAGTCGGTCTACAGAGTGTTCCAGGGCTTATAATCTTGTACGGAGGAGCTGTGAAGAAGAAGTGGGCCGTCAACTCTGCTTTCATGGCTTTATACGCGTTTGCTGCTGTTTTGGTTTGTTGGGTTTGTTGGGGTTACCAACTTTCGTTTGGGCAACAATTGGTTCCGGTTTGGGGGAGGATTAACGTTGCCTTGTCTCAGCATTATTTACTTGAGCCGGCTTTTCTTGGAAAGTTCCCGAACGCTACTATGGTGTTTTTCCAATTTGTTTTTGCAGCGATAACACTGATTTTGATTGCTGGTGCGGTGTTGGGACGCATGAACTTTTATGCGTGGATGTTGTTTGTTCCGCTTTGGCTTACATTCTCTTACACCATCGGAGCGTACACCATCTGGTCGACGACTGGGTGGCTTTCATCAGCTGGGATGATCGATTACTCTGGTGGATATGTGATTCATTTGTCTTCTGGAGTCGCTGGTTTCACTGCTGCTTACTGGGTATATTTTGAAAACCAGTTTTCCGTTAGTCCTTGGAACATTTTTTCCGACGATTAATATACGCTGCTAATATTGTGGAAGATGCTTTTGTGACAGTACTAAAAAGCGACGGAAATATTACATATATGCCGCGATATTAAGCTATGACGGTTATAATGGTAAAAAAGTGTTGCAAATACCGTAACACTTGTGTGCTTAATCTTTTTTTTCTCTCTATCTTATACCAGGTCGGACCACGTTTAACCAAGGATAGAGAAAGATTTCCTCCAAACAACATCCTGCTGATGCTTGCCGGAGCAGGACTTCTATGGATGGGATGGACCGGGTTCAATGGAGGTGACCCTTATTCTGCAAGTATTGATGCTTCGTTGGCTGTTCTGAACACCCATGTTTGTGCCGCAACCAGTTTGTTGACATGGACCATTCTTGACATAGTGTTTTTCGGTAAACCTTCCGTTATTGGAGCCGTTCAAGGCATGATTACTGGACTGGTTTGCATTACACCAGCAGCAGGTAATCTCAGAAACCAAATATTTCTGCACAAGTTTGATTCTACTGGTAATGAAAAGCAAAACATGCTGCAAAATGTTTTCGAGACAGCTTTTAACTAGTGAAAAAGCATAGTGAACACGCCTGTTAAGTTCGAAAATTGTATTAAAATGGTGTAGTCGGTATGATTTAGATGGTTTTCGTGATTGTAGGAGTTGTACACGGTTGGGCTGCGATCATAATGGGCCTCTGCTCAGGCTCGCTTCCTTGGTTCACCATGATGGTCGTGCACAAGAAGTCTGTGCTGCTCCAGAGAGTTGATGACACTATGGCAGTGTTCCACACTCACGCCATAGCAGGCAGTCTTGGAGGAATCCTTACCGGAGTCTTTGCCAACCCGAAGTTGTGCAACCTGTTCTATGCAAAGTACGGCTCATATGTAGGTCTATTCTACGGCTTCCACATGGGACAGTATCGCAATGGTTTCAGGCAAATTGGACTTCAACTTATTGGGATCCTTTTTATCGTTTCGGTTAATGTTGTTACCACAAGCTTGATATGCCTCCTCATTCGAGTGATCGTGCCACTTAGAATGACCGAGGAGGATCTGGAGATTGGAGACGAGGCAGCTCATGGTGAAGAAGCTTACGCCATTTGGGGTCAAGGTGACAGGAACGAAAACTCCAGGTTTTCAACTTATAATGATGTTGAAATTGGATCGTCCAAAGGTAAGAGACAGGTTGAGATGACATGAAACCTGAAAGTTGCTGAAGAAATCCGAGGCTAAGGGAGAGATGTATCAGACTTCACAAGTCTTTCTTTTTACCTTTTCTTTTTTTCTTAGTCTTTGTTTCACTATAATTTCGTTGTCTAGTAATGAAAACTACAAAGAGGTACATGACCACTTTGGGGATGCCAAATCTAGAAGAATAAGACACATTTGGGTGTTAAATGTCACTACATTAACAGGATCTTCGTATTGCAATCTACTCTATTATATAAACCTTGTGAGTTGAGCACTATACAGTTATACACAATGAGATGTCCAGCCGCATAGGAGTATAATTTGCATAAGAGCCAATGAATTGTCTAAACAGCAGCACAGAAGTTCCATAAATGTATAAATGAAACGACAGAAAAAGCGATTAGTCCAGCACCAAGAGCACTTTAAAATCTTTCACTAGAACAAGATGATAAATACCTATTATCTGGGACAAGATCTACTATTGCATTACCTTAATTAGTTGAGGTGGGTATGAATGTATTTTCAAACAAGCTAATAGCACAAGGAATAGACCCTCAGTTTCCACTACCTGACCTTGGCAATCTGTCTCATGGAGTCAAAAGTTGAATGAGCTGGCCGCGAGTTTCTTCTAAAGATAAAAAAAGTCTTCGACAGTAACTTTATATGGTGACGTTGAACACGTCAGTCACTAGACTTGGATAGTCTCATGTTCCATTAATGCATGAACACAATGGATTTAAGATGACCCGAGATTTGGAGAGTACCTAGATGCCTTGCTTCATTTATCAAAAGCATATGTAGATGACTGCAGCTTTATTTCTATATGATATGTCCAAAAAAATTGATATGCCATCTTCATGTTGATAATACAGTTAAATCACGGTTCTATACCTGCAACAATTCAAACCTTGAGATTAGTGCTTGTCAAAGAAAGTTTTGAGTTTTCACAACACAATGTACAGAGGCAAGCCCATGGACAATATGACATCACAAGTTAATTGAAGACATTACCTCCTGAAAAAGTTCGGTTTACTTGTCATTGCTGCAATTTCGAGGGTCATCTGTTGGCACTATCGTAGCCATTGTAGACTTGATGCATGGGGTAAGGGGTGGGAATGATGGGACAGCTTTCAGTATGAACTTGCGCCCAGTTTTTACCACAGCGGATGAGCTAGAACCAAACTCCTGTGCTTGCCTGTGAGGAGGAGATACTCGTTTCTTAGATGGAGAGATTACTTTCACAGTATTCATTGACGCAGGAGCATCCTCCAATATGTCTGCGGTATCATCTTGCATAGAGACTGGGAGAACTTTAGTCCCAGTAGGCAAGACCCTGGAGATGTTCAGTGAACCATGCCACCGAAGGGAGTTTGGCAATGAATATTGTTTGTTTACTGGAAGTGGTTGAGTATTTGTCTTCTCAGTCCAATCCCGAAGATTTGGGATGCCACCATAATCCAATTCTTGCTCAAGTGAATCTAGATCCAGGACTTCATCGGCAGTTTCTGAAATATTGCCATTGCCATCTGTGTTAGAGGGTGACTGAGGGGACATCACAAATTGTTGTGCAAATGTGCCGCCAGGTTTAGATGCCTGGAAATACTTTCCGGAACGGGACAAAGCTTCAGAAGCATCCTTTCTGTGACTGCAGTTTGGAACAGAGACGGGATTTGGAAATGATTAACAACGAAAACTATTTAAGATACCAAAATAATTTTGTGTCAAATTTGGAAATGTAAATATATGAGATAGAGTATGTTACTTCGAGAACTGGAATGCTGGAGTTATAGGAGTCAAATTGTGCCAATTATGAAGCCCGGACTGGTGTAAACCATCTCCAGATGTGAACTCTTCAAACTTCTCCGCCAACAAATCATCTGTTGTTTCACCGGTATCTTCATCATGTTGTAAATCCTTAGCCAAGCCATATTCTGCGACAGAGATAGAGATCATCAGATCATACATCCTACTTGAATAATCTGCAACTCTTAAAAATTGCAAGAACTGATTCAAGTCCTGCCTAATGCCTTAGGCCCTTAAACATGAATGTTATACTGATATAGAAAGGAGGGGAATGCTGAAATTCATAAGCCATTCTAAAAAGCAGTGCATTATGGCCCATACTCTCTAACCAAACTTCTGGAAATTAGACTGGGTTAAATCAAAGAAACAATTTACAGCTATTATACACACTGCCAAATAAAATTCACCCCACCTAATTTCATACAAAAATCTAGTCTAGCCTCACTGCAATAGTGGGTCATCCAGTTTTAAGGCTTAATGAGAAAGGAAGATCTGCCTTGCTACATGTAAATTATTTATAGAATAGACAGACCAGTTGTGACCATTTCAATCACACAAAGTGTAGGCTAACAAACATTAAAACACTCCATCCACATGAATAGATAAGCTACTCTTCATATGAATATACTGATATTTACAAGTTATAACAAAAGTCATGGTGTTAAGATGTGCATAACAAGTTCTAAGAACCTTAATTAGTTGATTTAGTTCTAAGAAAATAAGTTGTCTTATATCCTCATCAACAATTTATCAGTGGATTAGGAGACAAGCGCAGCATCTTTTGAAGGAAAAATGGAAACAGCTACTGCATGTTACATAGAGGAAATTAAAACAAAAGCAATTTGCAGTTGGTATTTTATAAGCCACCTTAATAAAGTCAGGTTCTCTAGAAAAGGAGAATATATAAAGGAAGGAACTCTGTTCCAAAACCAAACGGCAAGGTGCCTCAACTGCTCAACAATGTCAATCGATTTGCTTGATTTGCCCAAACTTCTGGCGCTTTTTATGCCAAATAACCTTCTCAATAAATAAGGATATTGTGGTAGTCTGTTCTCCATATTAAGAAAGGTTGGTTTATGTGAACAGCTAAAGAGTAACACTTATTTAGTTATTTAGCAGCCGGCATGAAGGAGCATTTCAAACTTCCGGCATTTTTCACATCGTAATTCATAGTTTCATACTGATAAGAAATGCAGGTCAAATAAGGTTTTAAAAAATACATGTCTATTTCCAGTATAATTAACAGAGGCAATGTGGGCAATTATCAACAGAGGTAAAATCAACATGACCAAGACAGAAATGTAGTAATGAGCAAACCTTCTTTCCGTCCAAATACATTTTGGCATCCATCACAGCGGCATCCATCTGAACATCCAACATTTGCCTTACAGAGAAATAAAAGAACTTAATCAAGAAGAATGACAGGAAGGAAATATAGCAACAAGACAAATATAAATACGAATAGAGAGCACCTCAGCAACAGCAATGCATGCTAGAGAGAAAAAGAAATGCACACCTGGTAGCACTCACAGTACTTCTTGACACACATCGACTTCTTACAATTGCAACCTCTTTTGTGTCTTGCTGATGATGGTGTGAAATCTTCTTGCTCATCCTGCAACTAGCAAAACGATAGTTAATATAAGCTGAAGTGCTTCAAGATTAAGAAGGCTGATATGGTCGATACCTCAATGCTGATAGTAGGTGGTACAACTGAGTCTTTTATAACTTTAGGAGCAAATGCAAGTGGATTCCGGCACTCAATCTGGTGCTTTTTATCAAGGACTGTTTCCTCATATTCGGGCCTGTTCAAGCAGGATTGGCAAGCACAAGAATCTGAACAATATTGACCGGCAGCAAAGCAATCACAGTAACTGCAGAAAAGCAAATAATAAGAAGGATATTGGATGCTGCAAATCAGATTGATACAAAGTTTTGGATCAACTTACAGCTTCAAGCAATTGCTCTTTTTACAACTGCAGCTTTTGCAACTATTACCATCAGAAGATTTCTTTCTGGAAATTGCATACACAGATTAATTGTAGTGAGAAGTGTAACAATTAAACAAAAGCTATTCACTGTGAAGAGTAGGCATACCTTCTCTTTTTTGCATTTGACTGGTTGAAGTTATCTGAAGAATAAGCATCAGTCATGGTGTTAAACTTCCTCTTATTACTTGAAGTTGCTTCCTCAACTGGATTCGGATGGGTGGAATTGTTTGAAGGCTTGATAGTACACGTAGACAAAGTCCCAGCAGAAATATCTGGTTCGGCGACATGAGTATCAACTGCCTTTGATAAAGCCGTCGTTGGCAAAGGTAATACTGAAGTGCTGGTTGAGTTATCTGATGGAGAATTTATTGCTGGTATCAGCTTCTGCCCACGTATGCAAAATTTACTCATCCGAACTACATTTGTATTTGATGGTGCACCAGACGGAGTTTGTTTGGAGTTGAAGATCTTATTCAGGTGCAAGCCAATAGGTTTGTTCACCAAAATGGTCGAACCTAAAGTTTTTCTAGGATATGGAGCAGGCTGCATCATGACTGCCTGTTTCTCATGGACAAGAGTCGGTGTTTTCTCAATATAATGCGGGCTTTCAGGATTTGTTGCGCGGTGATTGGTTATAGCCTGACATCCAGCATCTTCGAATTGGAGACAACGTCTCCGAACTCCACGGCGTTGAAAAGCCTGATCAAATATCAGAAAACATGGAAGTAAGGAGACATCCATCCTATAATTGTATATTAATTTGAACTGCACCAAGTGTGAGATTTCTTTGCTAATTAGTGTGCCTAATACTAGAAACAACGAAATAACACTATCTGGAGTATAATGAAGAAGCCAGATGCAGCAAGTGTAATTTAAGGTTCCACCTTCCGAGATTACCAAGAAAATTAAGCACATAAGAAGTGCATGCAAAAATAACTGCACCTTATTTTTTAATCATGAAGACGGGGGAATATAGGAACTAAAAGTTGAAGGGTAAGATACATTTTGTAATTGAACAAAATCAAGACACAAAAAATTGATCAAATGACGAGTATTATGAGGACCAATGCTGCCAGTGCACAAAATGCATTTAGAGAAATATGTTCATGTGTCAGCAGAAAAACAGGTTTCACAAGCTTGTCAGTAATTCTTCCAAACAAATTTTTTTCTTTTTATAGATTATATTTAATGTACTTATAAGTATCTGCTACTAGTAAACAGCATGATTCAATAGTGAGTTTGTTCAACTTAATATGCTAAAGCAATATAGGACATAATTTTCAACTTAGATAGCAAGCATTATAGTAGCACAACAGGTCAGGATCAAATCGCACTTCCTTTGAAGATGGCTCAGCCATGGCTGCTCCAATAGCCTCAACAGAATTTTCATTATCTACGTCATTTTGCATAGATCCTGGTAGCAAGAGACAAGATTGATCCAAAGAACCTCTTCCTTCCTGTATATGCAAATATTAAGAGTGTCAGAAACTATGTTAGAATGCAGTTCATTCAAAAGCATCAACATAGTTGTTTCCAAAGTTTTCAATTCACCAACCTCATACAAAGGACCTTCCAGCTCCTGTCTGATGAAAGTATGGCCCACAGACAACTTACGTGCAATTTGAGCACATTGAACAGAAATACCATCAGTGTGCCTTATATTTGTTTCTATCTCAGTAGCATCAATCGTACATTCTTTATCAAGCACATCTTTGATTTGCTTAGTCGGGGTGGGAGAACAAATAGCTATCCCTTCATCTATTATTGTATTATGTCCATAATCAGCTTTCACCTCAGATTCAACTGGCAGTTGATCAATGCATTCGGAATTTTTAATAACTGGATCAGGCAAACTTGTTAAATCTACAGAGACAGTGTTTGTGACATCAGTGAAGAACTGGTCTTGACACTGTGTGGAAAATCCACTTTGATCCTTTTCAGTTGTGTTGATATCTGAGACCATATAAGAGCAGGTTATTTGATTTGCTGTCAGCTGATCCAAATTCAGAGACCCCGTAGCACTGTTAGCGCTCTCTTTGCAAGCTACATCATCCTGCCGGAATGATTGTGGTGTTGATAGAACAAGTGCTCTTGGCCTGCTTCAAATATAGATCACCACGAAATCACTGGTAATTTTAGTACTAGACACACTGATAGTTGTTTCATTATAGGTAATCAAAGGACAATAACTGTTAACGTAATTAACCTTTTAAGATGAGTAGGCTGGCTTTGAAAGTTTTGTTGAGGTGATGTGAATACAAGCGGTGGGGAACTGAGCCCCAGGAAACCTTGTGTCACTGCTGGGGCCTTGACTGGTTGTATAGGAGAAAGATTGCTAATGTAACTAAAGATTGGTGACTCCTGAGATAAAAGGAAATAAGGGTGAAAACTGAAAAACAAACAATCAAAGACACCATCCCAAAGACAAGTTAAAATACATTTTCTCTCATTGCTTGAAACATATTTTGACCAGCGTAAGACAAACATACAATAAAGTGCAATGAATTCTCAAACAATGCGATCGAACTTGAAAAATGTGTGCATTTTCTGGTTCCTTATATTATGTACCGCCAAGCGCAGAGATCAGCATATAGTAAATTTGATTTATTACCGTCATCAAGAAACTGACTCTTTTAGCAGGTAAAGCTATATAAAGGCAACGCAACAACAGCTTGCCATACATACATGATAAGGTGGGATAGTACATATCTAAAATTGAAGACATGCTCCCTCCTTGAGCTTTTGGTGAGATACTTAAGCCAACTTTTAAAACAATATTTCAGATACTTCTTGACCAGATTGCTGATCAATTGTTCTATGTGGCTTAAAGCTAAGCGTGTTCATCATTGCCAACAAAATGACTCGATGCCAATCTCAATTAGTTAAAAAAACAGATCAACTAAGTCATGTTCACCAAATTCAACCAAGTGCACAAGCAATAATCGCATAACGGTACCCTTAGTCCCTTACAATGTCATATCCAAATCTAAACAGCATTTTCTCAGCCTAATCGAACCCCGTAGTCAAATGACTCCACATCCCATTCCCACCTAATTAGGCCACATTTCAACCCAGAGTCCAATACACTTTACATCCACAACACTAGGCCTACAAAATTCACACAAACACAGTCACTCAAAACCTCAGCAGCAGCAAACATAACACAACCCAGCCAAATTGACTCCAAAATCAACAAATTAACAGCAACATAACACATTTCAACACCACAACACAACCAATTCTCACACACATTTACCAAAATTAAAACCAAATTGACAAACAAAAATACTTAAATCCGAGACCGTACTTGAGCCGGAGAGGTTTGGGTGGCGATTGGTTTGGAAGGATTAGGTGAATCCATGGCCGGAAACCCTAATGGTAAAGCTCAATTTCAGCATTTCTTCGAGAGCATCAATTTTGCATGTTTTCCTTATTTTTTCCGGTAAATATAATATCTTCCTGAAGTATTTAGAAATGAAAATACCTAGTCAATGGAAAGTAATAAAAATAATTTCCATTTTTAGAGGGAACATTTACTTTCGAATTTTTTGTGTGCGGAGGGAAATTGTACTGTTAGTGTTTTTTTTTTTTCGGCTAGGGCTAGGGTGTTACTTGCAGCCCATCAAGATGTACCATTGGGGCACATTGGGCTTTCTTGGAGCTAAGAATGCAGCAGCCCATGTATTTGTTAAGTAGTTCGTTTAATTCGAGGTGAAATAGTTCGGTTGTTGTTTACGAACAACTCCAACGGTCTTAAAGTATTTTAAAGTTAGCAAAGTCACATGCCACGCCGGGCAATAATGAGAAAGCTGACAGACGATGCGGATAGTGCGCATACATACGATGTTTAATGCTTTAGTGAGGGTTGATATGCGTTTCTGTGATGATGCCTCTATTTTTTTTTGTTGGGTGATCATATGCATTGTGCTTTTTCGATAATTTCTGTTTTTTTTTTTTTTTTTTGGAAAAACAATTAGACGACCATGTTATCTGATACGCAAATTTGGAGAATTTTTTTACATGTTTCGCATTATTCGACTCTTTTGTGATGTGCTATAGTAGCAACTTTCATTCACGTGTTTTGTTTGCGATCTCTCCTTTACAAAATTTTTTACTGCAATATTTACTTTACTGTATCGGGCAATTTTAGTCAGGTTAAAAAGCCGTTGGATGCTTCATACATTGAGCGTGAGCTGTTCACGCCAACTTCCTGTTGTCTTCTACTTAATGTGTGGTACAGACTGACGGAGTATTCATTGTGGAGTTTGTTGAGATACATTTTCCAATTGTAAGCTTCTCTACTCTCTAAAATTACTATACAGCTATTACTTCATCACCTGAACATCGTCTGATCGGAATATTCAGGTACGCTACGCTTGACAATCCTGCATTTATGAGTATGACTTTTTCTATTTTCTGCAATTCATCTACAATTCATCTGCAATTCATCTACTCATTATTGTTTCTCTATGTGATCCACTAACATCATTAATCGATTAGAATGTTATCTTGCATCTGAGTTCTTAGTTATCACATTCATTGTTATTGACGTTGATATTGTAGATTGGGTCGGGTTGGATCACAACACTTTGTCACCCCATTAAGATTATGAGTGGTGAAAGTTAACAATGAGGGATCCAATAAAATTGGAAGTATGCTCAACAGACTTGTAGCTTTGTTTTGGGTGGAGCAAAAAATGTTGGGTGCCCAAACAGATTAAGCATTAACTCTCTCTACCCCTCTAAAAAAAATTAGATGTGTTTGTCAATTGATACAAACAACACGAAATTTTTCATTTTTGAGTGATTAAACTAGTTGTCATCTGCCCCCTTGAAGTTGAAAATTTTCATTTGATTTTCGTCAACACGAGTGCTTGGTATTAACATTTGGGACACCGGAGGATTGTGGAACTATGTCTAACGTACTCATAACGTCATTCTTGCATAGGTTGGATGAAAATCCTTCTTTATAAGTTCACGGAGGGTCGGGGGTCTGGCGGGATATAAGGGATTTTGGGATTTCGAGTAATTCGTGAATTTATGGATTGGGACTATTTCTTTGACATCCCAATCCCGCCCTAAATACCTCGGGTTTGGAATTGAGTTTTTGGGATTTGGGACGGGATCGGGCGGGAATTCATGCTCCCATTTTTATTTTTTTTATGTTTTAAAGATAAATAAAAATCAATATCCTTTTATATCCTTTTATGCACGATAAATAATACTCTTTCAATATAAAGTGAATATGAAGAATTATGGAGAAACTAATGAACTCATCATGCAATCTTGTATAGACTTATACTTGAATCAATGGAATGATCAAAAAGTTTAAGGTGAAAAATCAAATTACCATGCAAATGAACGTTCAATGGGTTTAATTTAGTTGGTTAGCTAGGTTTTGTATTCAATATATATTTTTTAGTATATTATTAACTTGGTGTTCGGGATCGAAATAAAACGAAATTAAAATTTTCGGGATCAGAATATGTTAGAAAAATCTTTAATTGGATGGGGAATTTTAAAAAGCCCATACCAGAAATTCAAATTTTTTTATATATATTTCATCAGAATGTACAAATTAGCATGACGTGTCTTTTATTTTAAAATATATCACATATTAAATTGATCCTTTAAATCCGCGGCCCAATTCCATAAAACATTTATTTTAGCCCATTCGTTCACCCCGCAGCCCAATTCCTTCTTAGGGCAAACGCTATCTAATCTGCAGCCAAATCGCTTCTTAACTTAAAAAAATACACAATACACGAACAAAATACAATTACACTTAAGTACATAGTGTTTTTTCTTTTTTCGTGTTGGCACCAATTTTCTCTACACTCACTATCGGTCTAGCTCAACCTCATTTTCCCAGAGTGCTATTCAACCTTTAGAAGGATTGGATACAAATCTATTGTACAATTAAAGTTTAGGCTCAATGATTCTTTCGAATATATCCTCATATATAAAACGTTGGTCCTACAATTAAGGCCTCTAGGATTTCACACTGTACACTTAGCTGCTGAGAACTGAGATATGGAGTAGTAATAAAGAACGTAATCAAAGGAGAAGAAATATATTATACTATACTATAGTGTAAGTATGTAATAAAGTCGATAAAGAAAGTGAAATATATAGTACTACTAATTTGAGAAAGTTTGTACAGCTAGTGTATATGTAAGTGTAAATAATACACAGAGCTGTATCAAACTTTGGAAAAGCACAAAAGATGAGAACACTATTTTGATTCTCTATTTGGGAAATGCTTCCATGCAGAGACCAACGGACATTTTGTATTTTAACCATGCACCCCTTCTAATGACACTTAGCATATTTGTCGTACGGTATCGGTTATTCCAGCCTTGTACGATAAGGTTTTGTAATTGTACAATACACCAAAACACCCTATTGTATGTAAAGATTAACACGATACGTCTATTGGAGACTCCGGGCAATAGCTTTATGGAGAGGTGTGCTAGAATTGGAGTAGATTCATATTATAAGTAAGGAGAGAATAAAAGTGGGATGGGACTATGGGGAATAGATTCATTCAAAATGAGTAAGCAAGAAAAAAGATTAGTAGTAGTATTAAGGGAAAAAAAAGGGAAAATGTGACAGCAAAAAAGCCATGGCATATTGGCAGGCAGTAGTGTTAAGAGAAGAGGGGGAAAAAGAAAAGATACACTAAAATTAAAGTGTATGGTCAAATTGGACCTCGAAGACTATGTAGTACTACCACTTCTACTACAAATTCATTTCATTTCTCTCTTACTCACATTACATGCCAATGCCATCATCATGCACCTTCTCTCACACTATCTTTATCGAAACTAGTACTAGTACTACTCCTCTTACTCCATATTCCTTTTGAGTGCTTCTAGTTACATTCCTATATACTTACATAAAGTAGTACTAGTATCACAAATTAAACGGTTTACGAGTTAGTTTTTAATTGATAATATACGTGCAGTTTGATGAGTTAGTCGAAATTTAAATTTAGTGAGACATTTTGTAGGATGAGGTATAAAGTTGTAACTGAGTGATAACCATTTTGAAAAGCGGGTAGCTTAATTGGGAGAAAGTACAACTCTATTCGAAAAAACGTCACTACTAAATTCGAACTATGCACCACTGCATATAGTGTTGTTTTTCGAGTTGAGTTGAGTTTAGACTCGACTCGTTAAGGAAGCTACTAAAATTCAAACTCGACTCGTTTGGCTCGAACGACCTCGAGTTCGAGCCGAGCTTGCCGAGCCTAAAACATGATTAAAAATTTTAAAAATAAATAAATAATAACCTACTATTATTGAGCCTAACAGACCATACTCGAGCCTAATTAAGAAGTCGAGCTCTAGCCTAAGTCATGATAAAATAAAATAAAATAATACTAATATACTATTATCAAGCCTAACGAGTCGACTCGTTAGTGAAACGAGTATAAATTAGGCTTGAACTTGTCTAAAAAACCGAATCGAGCCAGCCTCAACGAGCCCAACCGAATCTTCACGAGCCTATAGCCCAACTGAGTACTTAATAAGGCCTGACTCACGTAACACCGCTACCCGCAGATGAATTGATGTTATTATGACACGGGATGAGTGACTCTTAGTGGAGTTGGAGAGGTGTGTTGTTGCATTGCATGTGATGATTTGGGAATGGAAGTGTGGCATAGTAAATTGGGAAAGAAAAAGAAAAGGCTGTGTAAGGCTAAAAAGGAAAATTTGAATTAAGTTAGTATCGTCAGCCATGCAATGGACGAAACGAACCAACGTTAAATAGATAGATTAGATGGATAGATAGATTCGCTTGTCCTCGATTTCAGTTTCTGATTTTTATAGATTCGCTGCTCATTTTTATCGATATCTCATTTCATCTGACACACACGAGTGTTACTCCACATTCTTTCATCATTTTTCACCCAAATTTTTACATAGTGCTCTCTGTAAATATTTTTTAAAGCAACCCCCAAATCATTTTAAAAGAACTTGCACTATGATTATGAAGTACTATCATTGTAGCGAGTAGAACTTGCACATCGAATTTCTCTTTTTGTGACTATTAAAAGTAGAGTCCTACTCAACAACATTGCACATGGACGACCTAGAAATTCCGCAATACTCCAAATTATCCCCAATTCCTAACATACCCCTCCAAATTCTAACATCGCACATGTTTCATCTTTTAAAGCGAGTGATTTAGTAGTCGTAATGTATGAGTGCGTACATAATTTGTTTATTTGACTGGTTCGAACATGCCTACAATTTGATTTGAGTATGTTTCTCATCAACTTTAGTTTTGTTCTTCTTTACTCTTTAGCATGTGGGAATAAAGTTTATTCAGGTTGATTATTAGGAGACATTTTGACTAAGAGGATGAATATATGTAGTATGAAGAAGTACAATTAAAACAAGAATATTCAAAAGAAATAAAGGAAAGGAACCAAGATTTTGGACCTATATAATGACTGCTGGGGGTGGGTCTGGAGGTGGAAATAATTGAATTGAAAGTGCATGAGACCCTCCCCATAGTATTATTCATATTTTTCTAAGCTGATAAGAATGAATATGTAGGACCAATTTCTAAAGATTTTAAATGTGCATGGAATATTCAATATATCTGCCTAGCTATCAAATTACACCAAAGTTTTTGTTCTTGCCTATCCAATATGAACCATAATACACATCATGAAAAAAAGCCATAAATGTAAGATGTCACAACTCACAAGAGTATCATATAGTTATATTGTCAATACAATGTATGTTTTCCTTACTTCATCGCTTTCAATACAATATTTAGTTTTAAACATCATTATTTAAGATATATATCTTCGTGATCCTTACAGTACTAAGTATGTGATATTGATCTCGATAGACATCGAGTGCCTCGATAGTAAAATCTTGTAGTTGATGTTGTTGTAACTTCTAAATGGAGAAGGGGCATAGTGGGAATGGAAGCATAGAATTTGTTGGAAGGTGTTGCATGCAGTTCCCAACTCTAGTAGAAGCCTTAAAAGATGTTATAGGATGTTGCTTTATCAAATTTCACAATTCTTGCCCTCATCAACATAACTTAATCAATTAAGTACAATTTACATGCACAAATCAACACTAAGCACATTCTTAACATAATTACACGCATCAATACCATAACATGTCTCTATCCATTGTAGTTCTTTAATTTTATTCTATGATGATGATGACTCCAATGTTCAATGAGCTAGCTAAGTATATATATCTTGCCAAGTCATGAAGAATCAAACATGTTTGTTTCTTTTGAGTTTGTTCTTTCTTTTCTTTTTCTCTTTAAATTTGTTGAAGAATCAAACATATACAACTGATGAGTAAAAAAGAACCCACCACCTGCCTCCATCTCCCTCGAACATAGAGCCAAACTCTATAGTATATAAACCCCACCAAATGTTCCACTAAACTCACATTCTCTCCATTATTCCAACACTATTTTGCTAGCTAGCTCCCAAGCTAAGTGTTGCTTGCTTATATTTCTTCAAGGTAACATTACATGTAACATGTTTACTAGCTAGTTCACTTTCATTTTTCTCATGCAAGAACACCATTTTATACCATGCACACAGCCCTATATAGCTAATAATGCAACAAGAAAATGTGGCATGTTTCATATATATAGACAACTTAAGTTATAATAAGTACTGCTAGTAGTAGTAGTAGCTAGGTTTTGCTAATCTTTTTATCTTGGATGTACACTTCTTTTAGGGTTTGTGAGAATGAACAGGCCAGGAGATTGGAACTGCAGGACATGCCAGCACCTCAACTTCCAGCGCAGGGACTCCTGCCAACGCTGCGGGGACCCAAGGCCCGGCGACAGAGCTGACCTCTTCGGCGGTTTTGGTGGAAGAGGCATTGTTGGCGGATCCTCATTTGCTTTCAGCACCGGGCCTGATGTCCGCCCCGGAGACTGGTACTGCTCGGTTGGCAATTGTGGAGCCCACAATTTCGCTAGCCGGTCCAGCTGCTTCAAGTGTGGTGCCCTCAAGGATGAGATTGGTGGAGGCGCTAGTGGCTTTGACGGTGACATTGCGCGTGCTCGTGGATTCGGGTTTGGCGGTGGTGGTGGCGGAGTCGGAGGTAGCCGCTCCGGGTGGAAATCCGGCGACTGGATTTGTACTAGGTAACATTTCTTCTAAAGAGTTGGTACTAGTAGTACAAAATAAAGTTAGTGCATGCTATAGTGACTTGTTTTTTTCCCTCCAAAGTTTAAAAAAGGTGACACTTTATTATTTGAAGTTTAATATTGTTTTGCCGACTTTATGGTCAATGCCGCAGCAATATTTATCTCTCTCTTTTTAAAAACAGAATATAATGTGAATCTACACATCTTCTTTAACTTTGTGTTTCATTTCATCTCTCTTTTAAATATATGTATTGACAGCTTAAGCGCATTTGTAAATAGTTGTACTCCTACTATTTTATTATTCTCATTTAGGTGCATGTAAAGTGATAGGTTTCTCTTTTTAGAATGTAACTTTTGTAGTATTACGGTACTCTCTCCTATACAAAATATAAATGATTCATTCGATGTATACATATGGAATTGCAGGTTGGGTTGCAACGAGCATAACTTTGCTAGCAGGATGGAGTGCTTCAGGTGCAATGCACCTAGAGAGTCAAGCAGCAAATCACCATTTTAATCCATCAAGATTCTCAATTTTTGGGTAATTAATAGTTTTTTTTTCGATTTCTAGCAAAATATTTTGGTACATTTGTTGATGGATTGATTTATGTTTCAGGTTCGGACTTCAAGTGAAATCAGAGTTGATGAGGAAATCAAGTCAAGATCGAGATTGATGAGCATTAGAGAATCAAGATGCGCGCTCTCTGTTATGAAATTTATATTATTATGACTGCTAGTTAAATTATTCCGTTTCTTTTAATTTGTCTTTTTATTAATAGTACTATTTTTCGTGTTTTATTTTGAACTTCTAGTTTAGAAACTTAAGTGTTAGACCCCTGCAGATCAATGCATAAGCATAATATTTAAGTGACAGACGTGCTTAATTAGAGACCAAATTTTTATAATTTGTGAGTTTTGATTAACTGCAGTACTATGAGATGCATGCATGACATTAGCATTTAGCTAGCCTTGTAATTTCATTTTGTTTCGTTATAATCAATATTAATGTGTGTCACAAACTTGAGTAATGATTGTATTGTTGTGTCCAAATTAAGATACATACAACCGGAAACTTAAACAATCAGTTGCATGTACGTTAGTATGTACCGTATTACTGTTTTTTTTAGAATCGAAAAATATATTACTCGAATAAAATAGTTATGTACGTATATATTAGTACCAGTAGTAGTAGTATGTAAAAAGCAAATCTAGCTATAAGGAAATTGACAAAATAATGTTGTCGTCTTTAACTTTAGTTTGTAAAAGTTGATTCATGATTGTACGGTTAAAAGATGAGACATCAATATCTTAGAGCTGCGTATATGTGTATGAATGTGACATTTTAATTTTAAATCTAACATGAGAAAGCATAGTCCATAATAATTTTGGCTGACTGGCTATCTGCATGCATAATGCACAAGTAAAGTTATAAGTATTTTAAGCTTAGTTAATCCAAACTAACTTTATTTGGTAAAAGATTCGACAGAGCTGTATTTGCACTAGCTAATTAGCTAGTTCCATGACAGCTTAATTATTACAGTAGATAAAGTAGTAGTATACGGGTTATGTTAGGAATCCACAAAAACTGAATTAAACCGCATAAGTGTTACAAAGAAGTGAAATGTAGTCCGCCATAACAATTATAAACAAGATTATTGGATGAGTTTCAAAGGTACTTGTTGAAATCTCGTTCAAAATTGTGCTACGCATTAACAAACGAATTAAGCAAAAGACTCAAAGTGTAGTACTACAAGTTTTTGAAATTGACTTAATGCTCAATGGGTCGACTTTGTTCTCTTCATTTGAGCTGAATTGAACTTAATAAATTTACATTGATTGCAGTATACAATATAATTAAATAAGTGTGAACTGAAATGAATGGTGATAAGTGAAAAATATGTGAGGTATGAATCAGAACGGAATAAGGAGATTTAGGAAAAGAGATTATCATAGGTCCGAATTTAAGAGGAACTATCTCCTCAAACTTTGTAAAATTGGCTAGAAGTCTGAAAGAGTCAATCCAACATCTCTTTAAGTTTTGTTCAGTTCGATCGAGAGTCTCTAAAATTAAACTTATTTAAAGTATAAAATTATAAAATTGAATTAAGCAAATTTGACCTGAACTTAACACAAGTACACAATTAAACTTAAGGTGAATTGAATAGAGCCTTAGCTCCTCTACCACTTTCTCCACATTGTCTTCTCTTGAAATTTTAACAATTGTGAATTTCTTACCATCCTCGTTGAGTTTGGCCGGTACAAAATAATCCCTTACCTTCCTAAATCTTCCAACGATCTCAGCCTCATCTCTCCCATTAATTCAATTAGGTGGAAAGTTTGTGATGTCGATTGTGTTGGAGTTAAGATTCGTTCTTCAAATCCACTATGGTTGTTGACGTGCAAACATTTTACCCTAACCAGTCGTTTTAAGTTCTGTAATTTAAGACCAGTCGCAGAAACTTCAAACAAACATTCAGTTCAATTGTGCTTTTGCTCCTCAACTCTCTAGCTCTCCATAAGAGAAATCCAAGCATCTGGTCTCCCTTAGGTTCTGTTCAATACGATTCAGAGTTTCTGATCTGAACTGAATGGAACTAAACTGAACTGAACTTATCTGAACTGAATTGAAGTACAAATTTAAACTAAGCAAACTTGAACTGAACTGAACTGAATTGAAGTACAAATTTAAACTAAGCAAATTTGAACTGAACTGAACTGAATTGAACTAAAATGAAAACAACTGCAATTAAGGTGAACTGAACATATACTTATAAATCACAAGAATCAGAATAAAGCTTCATTAGTGACAAAGTCAGTTTCATGTATCCCTTCAGTAGCATAAATCAAGAAGAACTCAAAATATAGGTTTATTTTTCCTTGTTCTCAAAGATTCACTTTTGTGAAAGTTTAGTGAAGAAAGTTGAGTGAGGAGAAAAGAGAGAACCCACAGTAAGTGAGTAGCAAATCCAAGTAAGCATTGGATTCCAAATTAGCTGCTTTCAATAGAGATAACATAGTTTTTGGAGTTTCTTTTGGATTGACCTCGATATCTTCTACTACTATCCTATATATGGAGATTAATGGATGGAGCTAGCTAGCATGATTAAGCAAAGAAGAAGAGATAATTAATGGTCAAAAAGTAACAACCACATCACAATCCATATTGATTAATGTCTGCTACTTCACCCCCATTATTTAGCTTTAAGGAGATTCTTGCTTGCTTCTCTTTAACCAGGCTTTTATATCCCTCACATAGCTCATGTGGTTTGTTCATAACAAAGTCAAGTATATACTGTGTATACATTAGTATTCAACTATTCATTTAGTCATGTCACCTTACAAAATAGTGGGTTCAACTTTGAATATTATGTTCTTTGATGTTTCAAGTTGCTTTGTGATATGGAAAATCCCGGCCCAACCCTTCTACTCACAGACAAAACATCTAGTGGTTTCTCGGATTTCCGCCACTACGTAAAATGACCACATGAGTTTGTCAAATGGATACGGGGCGTAGTTGTTGGTGGGAGGGACATAAATCTCACAATGAGTTTCCGGACCCTGCCGAGCCGATTTCCTTGGACATTATTATACTCCGCGTGTTTGGGACTTTTGGTAGTTTTTCATAGCCTTAATTCCCTTATCCAAAACAAGGAGTACAACCATGTAGATTGATATGCACTGAGTAAGACAGTGTATGTCTCTCAACGATTGAACTCTTCAGCCCCTTCCTTATGCCCTGTCGAAATCTAAAATTTCACCTCACTGGACTTCATAGCGTTCAGACTTGGATGACATTGGAAGTTTAACCAATAAATTTGAATTGCGAGGGGGGGGGGGGGTTTAAATCTCTAAACAAGTTATCGAACCCTCCGAGATCAATTCTCGTGGACTATGTATCGTCCATAAATTATGGATTTTTGAGAATTTTCCGACCGTTTTCTTTTTTTAAAACAAAACGCATGTATGACCATGTACATCAATACACACTTAATAAGAAAATGTTTATTTCCCGTGCGATTAAACTCTCTATTCCCTTCGCACGTATTCCACTTCTTTTTTTTTTCATTATCGGTGTTAAGTGGAGTAATATCTAAGAGATTGGCTTATTATCATCATCATGATCCTGGTTCAGTTACGCTCTATTCTTTTCATTTGAAAACTCATTATTTTCAGTTCAGTTCAGTTATATTCAGTTCTGTTTAGTCTTACTTAGTTATAATTTGTACTACACTTCAGTTCTGTTCAGTTCTATTTAGACGAAAAGAATTGAGCCTTAATCTATATGCTAAATACAAGCCAATGTAATCTTGACAAACAAAATTTCATTGTCCCATGATATATGTAATTATGTATAATCAGTATAGATATACTGTTCTTGATGTAAAAGGCTCTCAAATTCATGAAGGCAAATGATAAGGCTAGATCTTCATCTACATGGTATAGTAGTGTAAATTGATCGAGGTTCTTTAATCACTTTAATCATCATAACATTTCAAATGTGACAAAAGTGTTACAACCGGTCATTTCATAGCATTTGCCCTTTTGTACTAAAATGGAGTTGAATAAATACTGTGATGGTCAATGTAGCCAAAAATTGATAAAGACTTTCATCCAATCCTTAGTGCTTGAAAAAAGATTGCTTTTAGTTTCTACTTTTTCAATTTTTTACTGGGTATTCGTCGTGGTAACATTTTTTTGCATGTATAAAGCACACAATTATTCAATTAGTGGGTCAGGCTGACTTTGTAAATGTAACAAGATAATTTAACCTTACAATTGGACCCAATTTATTTTACATAAAGGTTACCTTATGTAAAGCCTTATTAAAGGCACCATGCACTATCGCTAAAGTGCAAATAGGCATCTCTTCCTTTGTTCTCAGGACACATGACATGATATGAACGTCCAGCCATGGAAACTCAGGTGTTATTAAGATCTATCAGATGTACATGTGACTTATAAATTTTCCAAGAGGCCGGGAATTTTATGTCTGAAATGTTACAATTATTTTTTAAATTCGTACTTTCACAATGTTTAAATATCTATACCTAAAGTGTTCTACTTCGATATTTTATTATTATTATTTATATAGGTGCAAACAAGGTGAGTCGAGTATTAGTTTTTTGGCTTAGCTAGAACTAGATCATGAAACTAATTGTTTAGGCGTGGGTTCGAGCTTAGCTCACATAGATAAATGGAGGGAGATCTCAATTTTCGAACTCTCACGCGTTATAGAACTTAACAATGAACCATACCAAACCCACCCTATCAGGGAGAGACATGCCTTTGACATTTAGCAACAATTCGATAGTTATGATTTGAGTTTGGCATTTCATGTGAAATGTCAAGCGATTAATCTTATTTTCAATCATATATCTCTTTTACTTTTGTCGATAGGAACCCACATTGATAGACATAGACAACAGTATTGTAAGTCTTCTTCAGTTCTTGAAACAAAATTACACATTCAAGTCCAAACTACAAATGTCCAAACCCAAATTGTTGTTTTAGGTGGTAGTCGACATCAGTTGTCCCCACCACAACGACAATACCCCCCTCCACACACACTCGTAAACCTAAAATAGGCCCATTAATTAAGCCCATTGTTTCGTCCAAATCATGAAAGCCCATAAATGACACGAGTAATTGTGCTAGCCCCCTTCTTAATTATATATTTCGTTACCCTAATAAAAATTATATTGTGATTTGTGCGCCGTCACTATGAAAGAAGAAGAAAAAAGGTCCATTGCCATGCCAATCATGAAGCTACACAAGGGATTAGAAGAATTGGCCACTCACCTTGTATTTACGATCGCCAAATTTGCAGCTTTCGTTCTTTCGTGTATTCAATTGTGAGTTATATTCTCCTTTAATCCTTTTTACATGTGTCTGTGTTTATTTCTTCATTGTTCCATTGTTTGTTCCGCAAATGTTCCATTTATTTTTGTTGTCCTTTTTAGTCTGCGCTCGATCTCAAAGTAGTTAGTCTATGGGTGATAAGAATTAGTTTATCAGGGGTGAGACTTCACCATTCCGATTGGGGTAAGTCAATTCAGATCGGGTTGTTCTGGTACGTGAGTTATTGCAGGTTGATTTTAAATCAGACCCAAATCAAATGATGTACAAATTTCGGGCCTTTTTCGGATTATAAAACTCCATATCGTTTACGATTGGATCAATCCGAATCTGGGCGTTGATTTACAAGTTGGCGTTCAAAATTGTTTTCATAAGTAAAAATTATAAATTTTTTCAACATCAAATCGATTCGATTGAATTCACGTCAATTCGTATCGGATCGGATGTATCGTTGAATTTGGATCAGGTATTGGATCAATGTTCAGATGGTCTACCTCTACCATCGTATTTCGTGTTCGGTGTAATTTTTCTAGGTTTTAGACGAGTTCACTAGTCGGTCGACACCGATTCTTTTGGTCAGTACAGTTATCAATAACTAAGTCACACACGTCTAATCATCTATGACATAATCATCCGCTTTGTGCCCAAGCCCCCACGTATCTGCACACACTGTAACGAAAATTCACCACCGGACCAACGCTATCCGATTGTGTGGTTGTGTATGATAACTACCCAATGGGCCTTATCCTCTACTCTAGGCCCATGTAATTTTCCAGTCAATATGGGCTTGACTTATTCATGGAAACACAAGTCAAAATCTGTCCTAGTATGCATACACAAACAATCATGAATTCATGACTAGTCATGGCTAATGACTTCTCTTCCTAATTTGTTTAGTCATGGGCTAATTACTTATCTTCCTAATATTCTCTGATTTCATAATCTTCTTCTTCCTAATTTGTCTTTTTCCTGTTATAACAAAGTCACAGTACACAGAGAGTACACGTATTGATTGATTGTTTCCTCTTCTTCGTCACTCTCTCTGTCCTCAACATTACAGTCCTTAAATCCTCCTGAGAACTACCAGTACTAGTACTGTACTGTGCTCTGGTCTGAAACCCGAATTTTCTATTCTCTGTATCTTCATCATCATCACCAGTGCAAAAGCAAAACCCCTCTTGTCTTATTATTCTTGATTTTTAGCTCTTTCACCTTTTCTTTCTCTCACATAGATTCTTGCACCACCCACAAAAAGAAAAGGGAAAAGAATACGGAAAGTTGATTTTCTTTCTGTAGAAAGTTTTCATACATTCTACACCAGAAACAAACAAAAAAAATATATTGATACGTTGTCACATATTTGTTGTGTGATCACAACAAACATGGACATGGAAGAGGAAACAATGAGAGCCTCGCTGAAGAGAAAGTTCGGTGATGATTCCGAGCCCGATCCCCAGCCCGAACCGATGGATTTGGAGACCTCTTTTGTGCCTAGAGAGTATGCTAATTTTTTTTTTAGATTTTTTTTTTTTGGTTATGGTGTTGTGTGTTTTTGCTATTCTTGGAATTGTTTGGAGTTTTGGGGGTAAAGTGTTTTATGGCATGCAAATGCAATGTAGGTATCAATTGAAGGTGTATGAGGTGGCGATGAGGAGAAATACCATAGCAGTGTTGGAGACTGGGGCTGGGAAGACGATGATTGCTGCTATGATGATTAGGGAGATTGGGAAGACTCTGAGGAATGAGAATGGGGAGAAGAAGCTCATTGCTTTCTTGGCTCCGACTGTGCATCTTGTACAGCAGGTATATGTTGTTGTTTTCTTTTATGTGATGTTATTGGATGTGAATTTGTTGCTGCCATTTGCTATGTATGATCTTGTGTCGAATTGGACGAATTGTGTGGAAATTAGCCTTGGTTGTGTTGTGCATGTGTTTCTGTTGGAATGGGAGGTTGTTTTGTGAATTTGCTGAACTTATACTACTACTACTACATGGTTGTGTTGTAGTCTTTTTCGTGAAGTGTAGATGTAAGGTATGATCTCGTGTTGAATTGACGAATTGTGTGGAAATTAGCCTTGGTTGTGTTGTGCATGTGTTTCTGTTGGAATGAGAGGTTGTTTTGTGAAATTGCTGAACTTTTACCACTACTACATGGTTGTGTTGTAATCTTTTTTCGTGAAGTGTAGATGTAAGGTAAGGTATGCCTTTAAGTGTGTTAGAATGAATCCCATTCGTTGTGTAAATTTATATGACACGTTGTAGCGTAAGGTTTCAGGTCTGTTACTGATCTGATCAGATGCTCATTGGCATAATCCTGTTTACTTTTATTGTGTGTTATGGATTAGTCTTCTGAGACAGCATAACTGCTGCAAGTAACTAACTTTGGTATTGCTGTTGGAAATTGCAGCAATGTAAGGCGATAAAAGAACTTACGGAACTTGATGTGGAGGATTATTATGGAGCTAAAGGGGTTGACGATTGGGATTCAAAAGCTTGGGAGAAGCAAGCCCATGACCATGATGTTAGTTGATTCACAATCATGCCATTTAATCGTTTGAAATCATTATCGTGCCAAATTATGTGATTTTTCCTCTTTTTAACTTACGTTCTGCTCCTGCTAGGTGTTGGTCATGACTCCTCAAATTCTGCTGGATGCTTTGAGGAAGGCATACTTAAAAGTTGAAAATTTTTCCTTAATCATACTGGATGAGTGTCATCGTGCTTCTAGGAACCATCCATATGCACTAATAATGAAGGTAAAACTCTGTTTATTTTGGATTGTACGTTTAGTTACTTAATGCATGTACTGGGAATTGATACGTGGCTTTTGGACGTGAAGGAATTTTACAAAACATGTGCCGTCAAACCCAAGATTTTCGGGATGACTGCTTCTCCTGTGAGTAAGAAAGGTAAGCTATGTGCCACAAACCATTCTATAAGATTTTCGAGCTTTCATTGATTCACTTGTAGATGCAGAAACTTGGACAAAATTCTTTTTGTATTTTTGTATAAATGCTTCCTCCTGATTTGCATGGGTCTATATGCTCACGATCTCGCATGTCTTATGTCATTAGGTGTCTCGTCCATGCAAGAATCTGAGGCACAATTCTTGGAGCTCGAAACTCTCTTGGATGCTCAGGTGAATTCTAAACTGCACAGGCTTCGCTGTTGTGTTACTGAATGTTCAATGCCACAAAGGCTAGTGACTCATTTGTACTTTATATTGTTTGTGCAGGTTTATACGATAGAGAACAGACAAGAACTAGGGAATTATATAGCCTCACCAGATCAGCGGCTCAGTTTTTATGATCCATTACGTCCTCTGGATTTAGAAATGAAATCAAAATTAGATTGTTCCTGGTCCAAGGTAACTTATATAATCTGTAGTCTTTACCATTATGTGAGTAATGTAAATATGTTTTTATTTTACCATCTAACTTTCAGGCATCGTAATTTTTAATACAATATTCAACATACAACTTCATACTTTAATCCTTGTGCCTTTGTACAGTATGATTATATTTTGCTTGACCTGGAGAAAACAAGGCCAACTGGCTCAGGTGATAAGTTTGAGAGATTGCGGGAAAGATTGAGAAAGGTTCATGACAAAGTATTGTTTTGCCTTGAAAACCTTGGGCGTGTATGTGCTTATGAGGTACGAGTACAATATGAACTGCAGCAATTTCTGAAACAGCTAAGAAGCTGAACTAACTTTCCTTTAATCAGCTATATGGAGTTACCACTCAATTTCATAACTGATGTTTGAATCTGCTTTGGTGTGTGTGTGATCAATTATTAAAGGGATTTGTTTTTTCTGGCAACACTTTTTCACTTTTAAAGAACATTATGACGATCTCCATCCACCCCGAAAGAGAAATTTACCACTTCCCATCTTTTGTGAGATATGCTTCCTAACTTTGAAAATTCTTTATGTTTTTTGTGATGGAACGGGTGGAAGTTTTTAACATGGGGCAAGTCACACGGTTAGGGAAATGTTAGGTGGTTAGTTGCTAAAGTTCAAATGTCAGGGATGGAATTGCACGAGCAAAAAGCATTAGGAGAATCTGACACATAATTCACACTTTGTCTTTTTTTTTTAATGGTATTTATGTCATAAAATTCTCGAAGCTATTATGCTATTAATATAAATAAATCACTATATTAATGTTGTAGGCTGTTAAAATCTGCATAGAGAAGAATGCTTCCGATGCTCAAGAGGATTGTGAATTATATAAGATATACGGAGATTTCCTTCAAGAGATTTCGTCAACAATTGAAGAATCAGCACCTCATGGTAACTTCTCCTTTCCCAACAATATATATTCAATGGTCAGATATACTTCACATCTTCTATATGGTCTGCCTTGTTTTATATCCAAGTTTTGCATTGTGTTTCAAGTAATCAACTTTTCAAGTAACTATCTTCTGTATTGTTGCTGTATTTGCAGAGCATTTGAAGCTTCTAGATGCTCTAAACAGTGACTCAGATGCTGTAGCTTCAGGCCAAATATCTTCAAAACTACATACGCTTCTTGATATATTAAAATCATTTAGGTACCGAAACCAAGTTCATATGTGTATACATTACTTGCATATGTGGAATATATATCTATGTTCCTAAGTTTCTTTTGTTATAAAAAATTCATTTTCACTTGTATCTTTATGTTTTCAGGAATGATGAAGATGTGCTTTGCATCATATTTGTTGAAAGAATCATTGCTGCAAAAGTAATTGATAGGGTGTTGAAGAAAATTCCGGAGTTGTCCCAGTATGGCATTTCGTATTTGACTGGAAGTAACTCTTCAGTAGATGGACTTTCACCAAAAGCTCAAGTAGAAACCCTGGAATCTTTTCGTTCTGGGAAAGTAAGATCTCTGTGTTTCCTTTGATATTCAATGTGCATTTTCTCTAAAACATTATTGCTTCTTGTTTTTCTGGTGTCATCTCCCTTTTTCATTTTTCCTTCTTTTATTCATTTACTTTTAAACAAAAAACTAAAAATGAAAATAAAAATTGCAGGTCAATCTTTTATTTTCTACGGATGTGGTTGAGGAAGGAATTCATGTCCCACAATGTTCCTCTGTAATTCGCTTCGATTTGCCGCAAACTGTCCGTAGTTATATTCAGTCCAGGGGAAGAGCTCGCAGAAGGGATTCTCAATACATCCTCTTGCTCGAGAGGTAATACAACTCTTGAGGATTTTCTTAAACAAGTTAATGATTGTCATCATGTCTAACACTTGTTTGTTCAGGGGAAGCCAGAAACATATTGCTCATTTAAACTATCTTAATCAGAGCGAGCATTCTATGGCGCTCACAGCCTCGAACAGAGACCCTAATAGCTGCCCAATTAAAGCTTGCACTTTAAATGAAACACTAGATGCATATGTGGTGGAGGCAACTGGGGCATTAGTGACGACAAATTCCAGTATCAATCTTATACAAAGATATTGCGACAAACTCCCCGGAGACAAGTATGGATTTTCTTTCGTTTTTGTGTTTTTGATGTAATTTATTTTCCTTTTCATTTAGTCCTCCCCCATTGTTCTCAAAATAACTAGGAAATTTGCAATTGCAATTACTGATGAAAGATATCGCTCTAACTATGTTCCAATTTGTGTAGATACATTATGCCAAGGGTACATTTTGAGTTCTTGCAAGAGGGAATCTCTCAAAGATGTAAACTTACCCTGCCCCCCAATGCACCTTTGCAAACTATCATTGGTCCTGCAGCTCGCAATAAACGTTTGTCGAAGAAGCTTGTTTGCTTGGGTGCGTGTAAGGAGTTGCACAAGATGGGGGCGCTTGATGATCGACTTCTTCCTAACATTGATGTCTCTCCAAAAAAAGATAAGATAGTGAGTTCCAGTGCATCAAATTTAGGAGCAGGTATGATATAATACTAGGGTACATTTGATATGCTTTAAAGTTTGACTGTTTGAAATTGATGAGAGTTGGTAACTTTCTATGATGGAATTTGTCCATGGATACTCTTTCAATCTTTGTAAAACAACTTCTTGGTTGCAATGCTTACAGGAACGACCAAAAGAAAAGAATTACATGGTTCAGTTAGCGTACGCATGTTGTCTGGAACCTGGGGTGATAAAATTGAAGGTGTCAAATTTTATGCGTACAAGATGGAATTCGCCTGCAATATTCCCCAAGAAAAATATTCCAGCTTTGTAGTTTTAATGGAGAAGAAGCTGGATAATGATGTTGGGAACTTCCAAGTGCAACTGTACTTGCTTTCGAAGATTGTTACAGCTTCAGTGGCAATGTGTGGTGAAGTTCTTCTGGAGGCTCAGCAGGTCTAGCATCTCGCTCATCAATAGTATTGATTGTCTTGCTTTCTCATTCCTTAGTTAACAACTGTTTTCTTTCCCAACAGGTAGCAACAGCGAAATGCTTTCAAGAGCTGATGTTTAATGGTCTCTTTGGAAAGTTGTTCGTCAAATCAGAAGGAACGAGAAAGTTTTTACTTCAAGCGAAGGACCTCCCATGGGACCCCTCAGTTATGTATTTGCTATTACCACTGGAGTCTGTGGATTTGGCTAGCCAAGGACATTTAAATATTAATTGGATGGGAATGGAATCCTGTGTTTCTGCAGTAGAATTTTTGAGAGAAAATGCTCGGTTAAATAATCAGAAACCAGCATTGCATGGTGAAAGCTCATCATCTATGGATTATGGTTCGTTGAACAATCAGAAACCTGCTGTGCATGATGAAAGTTCATCATCTGTGAATGATGGTTCAGCTGTGACGGAAATCAGTAGTCATGTCTTTCACTTGGCCAACAAATCTGCATCTTTAAGTAGCCTCAGGGGAATGGTGGTTGTGGCCATTCATACCGGCAGAATTTATTCTATTCTGGATGCTGTTGTTGATACTTGTGCTGAGAGCCCATTTGAAGGAGATGCCGAGATTGGTTATTCATCCTACGCTGATTATTACCACAAGAAGTACGTTTGTTCAAATAATTTGAGATTAATTTTTCACTCTTAATTTTTCACTAATAATTTAGATTCTACCCAGGTATGGTATCGTGTTGAAGCATCCAAAGCAGGCATTGTTTCTCCTAAAGCAAAGCCATTGTTCACACAATCTTCTAGTGGACTTCAGAAATGAAGGTTAGTCAACTTTCTTGCTCGACATTTACCAGTTCTTTGTATTTGTCTGCTTGTGCAGGGCACATTTCTCATGCAAGTAATTTAACAATGTGGTGTACTAGATCGAAGTTTCATCTGAACATTTTTCGATTTAGAATTGAACTCGAAGGTGTATGCAGGATTAGCTACAATTTATATTATCTCGTACACCCCCATGTATTCACTATAAGTATATACTCTGGAGTATTTTACATGAAAATTTAGTTCTAAAGCCGCATCAACTAAACCATTCCCAACTGTATAAACTGTGTATGACACATTATGTTACTACGTACAGCCTTATTTTTATCACATCAGCTTGTCCATCTTTACGTTGTCATCTCTGCTGCATTCCGAATTTAGAAATTATACTTTTCTTAGACATTGTCTGTGCAAGTTGTATTCTGAAAGATCTAACAAAATTATTGGCTGTTAAAAACCAACCAGAAGGTGGCTGTAAGACCAATGTGCTGAAGCCACTGCAAAATGCTCACGTACCGCCAGAACTTCTTGTTGGGATTGATATAAATCTTGATATCATGAAGTCTATTTACTTGCTACCTTCACTGATGCACCGAATGGAGACACTGATATTGGCGAGCCAACTTAGAGAAGAAATATCGAGTCATGATGGTAACATGAATGTATCGGTTTGGCTGGTATGTATTTCTGCACTTAATGCAATATTGAACACCATGAATTTATTATTCTTCTTAAAAATAAAATTATAATGACTTTTATCTTATTATTAGATATTGGAAGCTTTAACTACTCTAAGATGCATGGAGAGCTTCTCCATGGAGCGGTTAGAATTGCTCGGAGATTCAGTTTTGAAGTATGCCACAAGTTGCTATCTCTTTTTGAAGTATCCCAAGAAGGACGAAGGACAATTGACATCCAGTCGGACCATGGTTATTTGTAACTCTGCTTTGCATGGATTCGGAACAGATCGCAAGTTACAGGTGCCCTGTTTTTCTCAATAATATGGTGTTCCATAATCGTTGAATGACAGGAATCATTCATTGTATCAGTATCCTTCTTTTCTAATTTTATTTTATTGCAGGGATATATTCGGGATTGTCCATTTGATCCACGGAGATGGGCTGCTCCAGGGCAACGCTCAATATGGCCTTCTCCATGTGATCATGGTGTGGAAACTATGGAGGTGCCTATGGAAGATACATTTTTCACAGAAGACCCAAAGACGATGATCGGAAGGGCTTGTGATAGAGGCCATCGCTGGATGGGTTCAAAGACGATATCCGATTGCGTCGAAGCTCTCATTGGAGCATACTACGTGGGTGGTGGATTACCTGCTGCTCTTCACGTGATGAAATGGCTTGGAATAAAGACAGAAGTTGAGCCGTCATGGGTACAACGTGCAATTATGGTCGCTTCTCTTCGTCCTTATGCTTTGAAACTCAATGATTTCAAGATTCTAGAGTCGAAGCTGGGGTATGAATTCTCTAACAAGGGATTGTTACTAGAGGCTTTAACACACAAAGCTGAAAACGAGCAGAGTATTGGCTATTGTTATCAAGTAGGTGCCATAATGCGTTTAAAAGTAAATGCTCATAACTTCTGTTCCTAGATAAACTATTAAGCATTGACATCTCCACTTTATATATGATTGATTTGGCAGAGGCTTGAGTTTCTTGGCGATTCTGTATTGGACATCTTGATCACACGGTATCTCTTTGAAACACACGCAAAGATTGATCCCGGGGAATTAACAGACTTGCGTTCGGCATCTGTAAACAATGACAATTTTGCCATTGTGGCTGTGAGAAGAAACCTCCATTCCCATCTTCTGCATGATAACCCATTGCTAGCAAGTCAAATATCAGAATTCGTCAAGTGCGTATCTGACATGACCAATAGTGTCTTAACCCCAGATACTAAAGCTCCTAAGGTACCTTTTTTTCTTAAGAATAATTAAGGAGAAGACTTTGGTGCAAGTTATGGCGTGTCGTTGCCTTTACTGACCTGCTTTGTTCAATGTTCTTTATTATGGTTAGGTGCTTGGGGACCTGGTAGAAAGCATAGTTGGTGCGTTGCTGGTAGATTCCAATCTCAACTTGGACAAAGTCTGGGAAATCTTTAAACCGCTTTTGTCTCCCATTGTAACTCCAGACAAGCTCGAACTTACCCCTGCACGTGAACTGATTGAGTTATGCGACTCTCTTGGTGTCTTCGTCAAGGAGCAATATATCCCCGGGAAAGGAGATACTGTGAACGCAATACTCAAGTTACAGCTACCAGATGCTCTCTTGGATGGTCGTGGCTCTGGTCAGAACAGGAAAGCTGCGAAAGGAATGGCAGCTCTCCAGCTGTTAAAGAAATTAGAGGTCAGTTGCCAATTATGTTGATACTTGAGTTGTCTTCTCATTAGTTCAGTGTTTCATTAAGTAGCGGAAAAAAAAAAAGAGATACATTTTTATTGTCTGACTCTGACCTTCCTACAATTCGAGCTCTTTAATGAATAAAATGATTTAACTTCAATGAAGGCGAAAGGAATCAGTAGGAAACGTGATCCTGACCATGTTGATACCCTGCCCGACAATGGCTCAAATGGCAACAATGGCGGTGGGACACAGGGTGAATCTGCTGAAGACAGAGCAAATAAAAGGCGCAAGGTCGTTCTGATACAGCCAGAGCTAAATGGAGACAAGGAATGTTCTAAAGGAGTGGATTCCAAAAAGCTTGAAATTCCAGGTATAAATTTAATTCCCTTTGCAATATTTGTAAAACTCAACAATGCTGAAAATTTGGTAACGCATACAAATTTTCTTTTATTGATGCTGTGACACAATCTAATCGTAACATTACAAACTCTCAACAGTGGTGCCACCGATTAACATGACCAAGGGAGGACCGAGGATTTCACTGTTTGACCTCTGCAGGAAAGTGCAATGGCCAATGCCTACTTTTGAAACGGCTGAGGAAAAATCCAGGTTTGTATAACTAATCCTATAGCTCTTGTTCCGGTTCAAGTAAATACCCTCTACTACAAAGGAAATCAATAAGTTATCAAACTTTTAAACCATTTGTTATCATTTTGGTGCACAGGACTCCAATTCAGTTTGGTGACATAGCGGGCTTTAACAGTTACCAGTCAGAAATCAGCTTAACTGTACCCAACTTTGCAATACTGAAAGTCGAGGGAGAAGCCAGGCCTGATAAAAAGAGTTCATTTGATTCTGCTGCACTTCTTATGTTGTATGAGCTCGAGAAACGGAAGCAGATAATCATCAGTGACCAGTAAGCACACATTTAGGAGTAAAAGTGTGTCTACTTCGCAATTTGAGAACCTGTAACCAAGTTGCTGTTGTATTATTATCAATATGTACTCACATTTGATTCTGCTGGACTTCCTATGTTGTACGAGCTCAGGAGACGGAAGCAGATAATCATCAGTGACCAGTTTAAAGTGTACTTTGCAGTTTGAGAACCCGTAACCGAGTTGATGTTGTATTATCAATATGTACTCGAAAGATATAGTGACAGTAATTTGAATTGTAATAGACCATAGGGATACTTTCACCAAGGGTCCTCGCCTTTTTCTTTTTTCAGAAAATGAAAGGCGGGTACCCTTTGTATGGAATATTTCTCGTTTGATCAGCACCATATAATTTCTGTTCGAACTGGCATCTTTTAGATATTCATGTCTATTGGGACGGCTACAAGCTTTGTGGTGCAAGTAGTTGCCAATTTAAAGGAAGTGACTGATGAAACATGGAATTATTACACACTTAACAGGAAAGATGTAAATCACAATGCAGCATGTTCTCATCACAAGTCAGCCAGAAGACATAATATTACAACGATCACTAAGACAACACAAATACACAGAAAGCTTACAGTAACTCGGATTTTCAGCTTTGAGCGTAGTAGTAATAGCAGCAGCAGGCAAGATCAGAAGTGGTCCTGTAGATTAGGCTGCATTGGCTGGACGCGGAAGGCAAAAGGCATCTGATTTTCATAGTCAGCGATTCCTTGGTGAGGATCGTACACACCTGGGTTTTCCATCACATTGTCTTCAAGAGAATCCAGGTGCATCTGCCTCTGTTGATTCACACATAAAAAGTTCCAACATTTGATTAGTTTACATATAGACTCTTTAACTGAAAGAAGGCTCAGTAGCAGTACATTTCCTGTATATTGCAGTGGTCTCTTTTGATAAATACAAAATAAATTTCTGTGGTAAAAACCTTAACTGATTTCATGACTCAATTACAAAAATCTGGAAAATTTGCATCATATGCATTTACATGGATTCTTTCATAATATTAATACTAGCCTATTATACTCACTGATTAATACACTTACAAATCCTTTACTTGTGAAGTATTTAGTATTTACACTACTTTTAAAATAAAAATAGAAAGATCAGAACAATTTTGAAAACATCTAAAGAAACTTTTACAGGAGCCAAGACAAAACATAGAACCAATGTACAGAAACATTTAAAAGTGGCTGATAAATCAACATGTATTACTGAAGAATTTCCCGACAACTGATTTTATGAATCTTTCTTCATTTATATAGTTTTCAAGAACACATGAAATCAAAGTACTCACAGAAGATAAATAAATATGTACTTACCAGCTTGAATTGAAGACTTTGGTTCTCTTCCTCCATCATTTCATTCTGAAAAACAAAACAAAATCACCATTCATCAGTTGTTGGTCAAGCATAAGCAAAATGCAATTAAGTTATGTACATAATATATAAAATGCATAACAGTTATTCAATTTGTTTAGCGTGTTCTTCATATGAATTAAACTTGTAAAATAAAATCAAAATTCAAGGATAGGCGAAGAAATATGTTTTTTCTTGTTCTTTAAAATAGATTTCTACTTTTATTCATAGAAACATCTTTCACAGTTCATGTAGATGCTCCTCCAACTATACTACTACATCTGAATCAAAATTCTGTTACATTCATCTCAATCTCAACACTAGAAAATTATTTCTCTTCAATTAATTACCTTCTTTAATCTCTATAAAACTAGATTAAGTTGTGTGCTAGTTAGTAAAGTTATTTTCAAATATGTTCTAGCTAGCTAAGGGTGGCAAAATGACATTTTCATCAATAATGGAGCCAATTAAGATGCGGTGTCCAGACTTTCTTTACCAAACTAGATAGATGGCTTCTAATTTAAAGCGGTACGCTTTTAGCCTGTATGGGTTGAGATGATATACTGCAACAAGTTTTTTGCCTATTCATTTGGTCACAAATAATAAACTGTAAAAAGTTTGGACTAAAAATACTTGAAAGTACATGAAAATCTGAATGTTGTTGCATTATGTCATCTCAACAGAAAATTACGAAAATTTGAGAATAAAATGATCAATTTATTTCATAACACATGCAAATTTGAAAGGAATTTATGAAAATTGGTCACAGTAACGTAGTCATTACATGTTTCCTCATCATTCGCACGAACTCCATCTGCACGAACAAAAAAAGGCGAAAACTGTATGAGTCAAGAGCCATATATTTCACCGTTGGTTCATCTTGCAAATGGAAATAGCTAAATGCACTCGAACCGAAAAAAAATGAAAGAGAACTGAACCTGTCTGGCCCTGAGAGCTGTGCTACCAGTTTCAAGAGCTTCTTCCAACACCATCAGTTCTTTGGAGTTCAGTGTTGAGATTTCTTCTCCTTTCATGTGCCTTACAAAATTGACAACAGAATGTTTAATTTATATAATTAAACATAAAAAAAAAAACCAACATTCTACTAGTAGTATATAAAAAATACGAAGATCATGAGTTAAGTATATATGTAACCTGAGCTGAATCTGCATGCTATCATTCTCCTTCTTGATCCTAGTGATCTCATTGTCCAAATTCTGTTAAAAAAAAAAAAAAAAAAAACAGTTCATTCACTTGAACAAAAAAAGGACTAATGAACTTGTCCATAAAAGTGCTTTTTCTGACAGTAAAAGATGGCTTAGCTTTCCTTAATTTTCTCAACATGACCATAGTAAGCTTAAAACCAGCATGTTATGAAAGTCTTTCAGCAAAAAAGGAAGTTCCTTAACTAGATCTGTTGAGTACAACCCAATATGTACAAGTTTGCTTCCTACAAACATCCTAAGAAACTGAAGTCATATACTAGGTTGTTTTTTTCCTCACAAGAATAACACCTTTTTTACCAGATCTGTCCATAGATGTAGTAGTAACATTTTCATTCAATTCTCATAGGGAAATGTAACAAAACACTTAGAAATGATAGGTCAAAGGATAGATCTACGCAAGAAACATCATACTATATTTAGATCTTTCACAAATTTCATTCTTTGACATTAAAAAAGAAAAAAAACAATTTGAAAATAAAATAAAATAAAATAAAATACCTCATGTTTAGCATCCCATAGTCTTTTTCCAGAGAGCTTGTGATATGTTTCCAGTATGGAACTCAACCTTCACATAAATTTTAAAAAAAAATTAGATTAAAAGAGAGTAGAAAATGAAAACCCTAGTTTTGATATGTGAAAAAATCTTAGCTAGGGCACATGTATGTATCATACTCAGTATTAGGGGTGCAAAACTCATGCATCTTGCCATTAGAACCAAAGATGACAACAGAAACTTGAGCTTCACAAAGAACACTGATCTCCTTAGCTTTCTTGAGGATCCCATTTCTCCGTTTCGAATACGTAACCTGCCTGTTGTTTGTGTTCTCAATTCTCTTGATCTCAATCTTGCCTCTCCCCATTTTTTTTCTTTCTCAGCTCTTTGTTTTGCTGGAAGGGTTTGGCTTAATTTCTTGTGTTTGAAATGGAAGAGAAGTTGGATACTTAACAAGAAAAGTAAAGGAATGGTTGAGGTGTGAAGTGAATAGGAACAGGAGTAAAGTTAATGGTATATTTCCATTGTTGGCTTGTTAGACAGCAACTTTCTAAGCCCTTAGCAAGAACTGTTCTTTTATGGTATCTTCATCATCAAGTCCATTGTCAAAGTCAAGCCAAACTGTTAAAACTTTTTTACCATTTTCATGTTTAACATTTAGGTAAAAATCTAACTTTTTTAATTAGTCCATTTTCAAGAAATGTTAAACCTAAAAAAACACTCAAGTAACCATTTTAATTTGCATGGCATTTTATTATACTTTGGCTTCTTTGCATGATCCCTGGTAAAATTAAATCAGGGTTCATGTATAAGTTGTCAGGAGCGAAATTTAGGGCATGGGAAATTGTGATTTGATGAGCAAAACATTAAACAAAGCTAGGATTGGCAAACAATTAATGTTGAGATCTTAACCATCAAATCAAGTGAAACAAATTTATGTAAATTCCATTCTTTGATGGGTGGAAAGGATGGGAATTTGACGGTTGAGATGGGACAGAGGCTAAACACTATAACATCCCTATGATCATTAGGTACCTATAAGTCTGTAAAAATAAGGGTTCTTTGGTATAGTAAGTAAATGAAGTGTATGAGAATTGAGTCAAAATGTCCAATCTGTGTAGGGTTGGTACACAAGGAAATGGCCAAAATGGAAGATAGAGTGATGCTTGATAGTACTAGTCATTGTCTTGTGGTTGTTTGGGAGATTCCTTCATTTCAAAGTTCACATTGTTGTGTGATTATGCATTAATCCATTAATGTTATCAAAGTATATGTCTTCATTTAGCAAAATTCGACTGCCTACAAACATGGACTATAGGTGTTAATCCTACACTAAATGACATTTCATTCTTGGTTCAACTCCAACATGGACAATCAATTCAACAAGCTATCATGATTTGGAGACTTTTAGACGCTTTTATTTGGTTCGTTTGAAAAACCTACGCCTGATTTTGAACACTTAAATATGAAGTGTTTCAACTTGCCACCTAACTACAAACGCTTTAATGGAGTTCTCTTCTAAAAACACAGCAAAACTTAGTTAGCTTACAGTTTTTCACCAATGAAGAGATGAACCTTAAAGTTCTACAACTAATCAATAATCATAGTTTGAAATTTAGTTTAACCGCTAACAGCTAGTAATTCCTAGAGCGTGAAATAGAAGCTTAAAGTATAGTATATAGACGTAAATACATCGTCTAAAGTTACAAAACAATTACAGTCAAGGCAAAATTAAATAACGAAAGCTAAATCCTCAACGTCTAAATAATGGAACTAATTTTCGAGAACTCATCTATAGCATGCATGATTAGTACTCCTTTAGTCCTTTAATACATGTCACCTATCATGATGGGGTTGAACAAGAAGCATTGTTAGTACTACTTTAATACATGTCACCTTTTTTAAGTTGACATAATAAATTTGCAAGTGTGTATTTCGTTCCTAAGTAGCATAGTTGCTGTTTCACCTGTTTGTTTTGGGACATATTGTAATTCAACAAGTAAAGTTCATGTGTGATATTTGAACCCTTAATATTTGAAGTTGTTTGTTAAATTATGTCTAGAATTAAAATGTTGTGCAATTGGATTGGTGCATTGTAAATTTAAATTTAGGAAAAGAAAAAAGAAGGGTTACTTCATAAAAGTTTGACTTTAAGGGCAAACTTTAAGGCCAATTCACCAACATTAGGATTTAGGACTGGATTTTGTTATATACTTTGTGCTTGTAAGGTAGTATTCCGTGTCCTTGTACTATTACTTGTAATCTTAAAAACTTAAACTATTTTAGTACGCAAACCTCAACATATTCACCAAAATCAATCCCCTTAATTTCTTTGTTCGAATTGCATCTTGCTAACTCTCCAATACGTACACATCGAAGTAAGTTTGTGACTTTTCTCCTTCAAACTCATCGGTTCTCATACGCACTCTTTCTCAACCTCCATATTAAAATTCATCGTTATTATTTTTTATTTTTTACTTTGGTTCCTTTGATCAGATTATACCTTCAGGTGCCTCATGACAAGAATGATGCTGGTTTTATGGGAAATTTAAAAATTCGATTCAACAATTTTAAAGAAGGTTTCAATGAATATTTAGAGGGTGTTGGAAAGACTCTTTAGCTATGCATGATCATTCTTAGGTTACCAGACCCGCTAAGTTGTGCTTCTTTATAAGACAAACCACTTCTTTATGAGAGAAAGGTCTACATCAGCCTACTCTACCTCAGACTCTTTATAAGAGAAAGGTCCTCTTTATAATATCAGACTCTTTATAAGAGAAAGGTCTACCTCAAAGGTTGTTGAAGGTACGAAGACTCTTTTTTATAAGAGAAAGGTCTACCTCAAAGGTTGTTGAAGGTATGTAGTATTCGGTGTGCTTGTCCTATTACTTGTCATCTCACAAACTTAAACTATTTAAGTACGCAAACCTCAACATATTCACCAAAATCAACCCCCTTAATTTCTTTGTTCGAATTGCATCTTGCTAACTCTCCAATACGTACAACAAAGTAAGTTTGTAACTTTTCTCCTTCAAACTCATCAATTCTCATACGTAATAAATCTCAACCTCCAAATTCATCGTTATTATTTTTTATTTTTTACTTTGTTTCCTTTCCTTTGATTAGATAAAATAATACCTTCAACATGGCCACTAATGATAAATCTACTTCATGCCGAAAGTGTGGTGTGGTCCACATGTGCAGTTCCCACATTCTCTATTAGATGGTGTCGCATTGGTTACGTACGCCCGTAACATCCAATAAACCTTGATTGTATCACATTCAAACCCATAATAAATCTGAGAGCGTTAAATAGAAGCTTAAGCATAGACGTAGAATCATCATCTAAAACAATTACTACAGTCTAAGGCAAAATAACGAAAGCTAAATACTGGAACTAATTTTCGAGAAATCATCTATAGCATGATTAGGATCTACTACTGAGAGATTTCGTCGAACAACAACTGGACGACAATAACTTATTAGCCCAAACCATTATTCAGGCCCAACATCTTTGGCCCAATTTTAATTTTCAATTTCGATTTAAAAAAAGTCTCATTTTTCCCTCCACTCGTCGTCTCAAAATCTCAAACAGCATTCCTCAGTGTAGCAGCAGCAGCACGCAGGTTCATCCATGGCCACCTCCAAATCCACCACTCCCCGTCCAATTTCCCAATCGCACCACCGCAATCTCACTCCCTTCATCGACGACGACGACGATTTTCAAGAATGCCCATCTCAAATACTCACCACTATCAATACCTCGAAACCGGCCTCGATTCGCCCCTGCAAGAAGCCCAAAAGACAAAAACCCATCAACCCCGGGAAGGAAAACATTCCTCCCAATGAACTACCGCCCGATTTCTGCCTTGATTTGAGCTCAAATGAAGATATTTTCAAGCCGCTGCCTAAAGAGGCCTTATTTCCTCATTGTGTACCTCATTTCGAAGAGTCCGAATTGTCGAAATTTGGGGATAATGAGGAGGAAGGGAGTACGCAGCTTGATCTGTTGCTAAAGCTTTGCGCGGAGAATGAAATGGGAGATCAGTGCGTGGGCTCGATTAGCTGTCCGCTTTGTGGAGCTGATTTGTATGAGATGAGTGATGAACTCAGGCAGGTTCATACCAATCAGTGCCTCGATAAGCCGGACGGTCGTTCCGCTGATGTAAGTGTTATTGATGTTTTTTCGATTGGGTTTTGTTAAATGTTATTGCAGAATTTCAGATGTTTGAGATTGATGTTGTTCATTGTGTTTTCGTGTTGTCGATTTGGTAATAATTATTTTGTGTTGCATACTTCATGTTAGGAATTTAGGATGATAATTTGTGGATGGACTAATGGAGCCATAGTAATTACTAGAAGCTCTTTTGGATGAACAATCACATTTTATGCTTCGAAACTATACACTTGTTGAATATTTTAACCAGAAGTATGTTACTTGGTCACCTAATTCGATAATGTTCGGCGATCAGTTTCACTTGCTAGTTGTGCTTTTAAGTTTAGGAATACTTAAAAGTAGCCAAAAAAGGAAATGTAAAGTGGGATAGAGGGAGTATAAGATTTCAGACTTGAATTCACAAGGGTAACATGTAGGTGTTCTGATTTCAGGTAGGACTTGTCAATGATGCTTCTGGTGTAGCTCAATCCCCTGGGCAGGTTGTCAATGGTACTCCTCAGAAATCACCTACGAAGCTGGTTGATGGGTCGCCGGTTGTAACATGGCTTCGCAATTTGGGCCTTTCCAAGTACGAAGATATTTTTGTAAGAGAGGAGATAGATTGGAATGCATTGCAGTGGCTCACAGAAGAGGTGTGCGGTGTGCCCTTTTCTTCTGTTTGATAACTACTGATATAATGAGACAGTTTACTTATTTTTCTATTTCAATGAATTGCTCATCGAATGTGGTGGCTACTTTTTGCTAACAGGATTTGATGAGCATTGGCATTACAGCACTTGGACCCAGAAAGAAAATTGTTCATGCCCTGAGGGAGATAAGAAATGATACAACCCTGGACCCAGAACAAAATGTAGAAGTCTCGAAAAGTGAAGCAGTAGAGACTAAACCGGGTGCTAACAAGTTGATAACTGATTACTTTCCATGTCCTAACCCTGCAAGAAAAATTGGGATTGTCTCTTCTAATAAGAAAAACACTGCTAACAGAAGGGATGCAGATTCAACTCGTAAAAGTGTTCCAGCAAAGGGTCATGCCAGAAATAGAAAGCAGAAAGATGTTCCAGTGTGGTGTCGTATACCTGGAACCCCATTTCGAGTGGTAAGTTTTACTTCCAGCAAATTGATTAGTCATCAACTATTCCTTACTAGGAACCTCATTTCATGATCGTCGTGGTGATTAAATTATTATCAATGTTTAAATCTGACATGGATACTTAAACAGTTTCTTGTACAACTGATGGAGATATGGCAATATGTTTTTGTCTGCTTAATGTCATTTTACCCTGCATACTGAACTTTGTTATATCTTAGTATCTTACTGTAATCGCCTTTCTGGTAAATTTTCTCGATACTATATAATACTCTTTGGTAAAAAGTATCACTACAAACTTATATATGCTCCTTTTATGTTCTACTCATTGACTTTCTATCATTCGACTGACTTTTTCCCCATCTCCTTCCCGTTGAACTACTTGTAGAAAAACATCCCAGAACATTTTTTATTATCCTTGTCCAATAGCTGCTTCTATAGATAAGATGGTTTTCTCTAATCATGATGTACTTAAGGACTCTAATTTTAATATTTGTAATTTATGCAGGATGCGTTCAAGTACCTAACAAGAGACTGCTCTCATTGGTTTCTGACTCATTTCCATCTAGACCGTAAGTCTAAATTTTCTACCTATGGCACTCTTCTGCTGATTTTTTATGTTGCTAAGGACTCATAGTATGAAGCTATAAGACCATTTGAAGGTTGCATTATTGCATCATTTGTAAGAAATCACAACCCACTAATTGATTGATAGCATTATTTCATAAAGTATATTAGATTTGATGACATTTATGGGGCAAAAGTCCAGAGCCCCAACTAATTTGCATACATTAAAAAAGACTTTGAAATGATGTTGAATTGC
Organism: Plantago lanceolata; assembly: GCA_028659135.1. NCBI lineage: Eukaryota > Viridiplantae > Streptophyta > Magnoliopsida > Lamiales > Plantaginaceae > Plantago > Plantago lanceolata. The sequence goes on along the minus strand of JAQRGC011552835.1, from coordinate 4,320 downwards.
ATCCTGGGGGTTGACGTGGATCTCACCTTTATGGATCTGGTTTATAGATGAGAAATTGTTGTTTGAACTTCTCTCTGTGTTCCTTATTGCAGACTATCAGGGACTTACTAAGTCCTTCTGTAATGGGATGATATATTGTTCCTCAATCACAGCAAAGCTGATCAATATGAAAATTGGCATTCCTTGGGACAAAATTCAAATTTTGCCTCTCAACGAGAAGGTGAACATTGCAGGAACTGATGTGACGTGCTTTGATGCAAATCACTGCCCTGGTGCAATTATAATATTATTTGAACCTCCAAACAATAAGGTAAGAGATCAAATGAAGTATTGACGCTTAATGGAATCTTTCAGTTAGATGTTTCTGAAACTGAGTGTACACTTGTTGTTTCAGCCTGTTTTACACACGGGAGATTTTCGATTTGGTGAGGATATAGCACAATTGTCTATTCTCCAAGCTCCTAAGGTTCACACACTCATCCTTGACACAACCTACTGTGATCCTCAGGTAACTTCTGAAATTATTTATCCGGTTTTCCGTATATGATTCATAACTATTGCTGGCTAAGCATGTCATCAAATTATATCATCTTCAGGTGATAATTCAGAAGTCAAAACTGCCTGTTGATTTGTCCTTGTCAAAGGGGTTTACTCTTCTGGAATATCACACATCATAAGTCGTAATGATGTCAACAGAAGTCCTCATTTTTTACATTTTAGACACTTACAACCTCAACTGCAATTGAGATGTCTATCGTTGTTAGTTGTTGATCATGTAAACTTCTAGCATGCACATGGATTTCATTGCGTAGTGTAATTCTCATTGTGTTTGTTACTCTTGGGGGTTAATAAAAGCACCTTGGCTAGTTCATTCATACAATATCCATATATTGGCTTTAATACTGGTCCATTGTAAGTTCTGATGTTGCCTTTTCTGTATTTGCAGTATGACTTCCCGAAACAAGATGCTGTAATCCAATTTGTAATTGAAGCGGTTCAAGCTGAAGCTTTTAACCCAAAAACTTTGTTTCTAATTGGCAGCTACACAATTGGTAAGCCTTTTTAACCATAAAATCCAGAGGTATATCATTTTTTTTAGTACCAATGAGTTTATCTCTTGTCTAACTTCTGTGATTATTCTTCCTATGTTTGATTCAATTACAGGAAAAGAAAAGCTGTTTATTGAGCTTGCTAAAGTTCTACGCAAGAAAGTTTATGTCAATGCAGCAAAATTGCGCCTCTTGGAATGTTTGAGTCTGCCGCGGGAAGATATGCAGTGGCTTACGTCAAATGAACACGAGAGCCACATTCATGTTGTCCCCATGTGGACCATTGCCAGTTTCAAACGACTGAAGCATGTCTGTAACCAGTACATGGTAATACTCCAAATCCATCTCTCGTTTAATCTAGACTATAGCATGAAACTTGTCATAAACTCATGCTTCCATCTTACATCCACTATTCCAGCTCGATCTGTGAGTCTGTGACATCCTTTCACAATTTTGTTATACAGGGTCGGTTTAGTCTTATAGTAGCTTTCTCACCCACTGGTTGGACATTTGGAAAAGGTAAAAAGGGGACAGGAAGAAGATGGAAGCAGGGCACTATGATAAGGTGACATTGTTTTCTATCTTATGTTGAAAATACGAAGCAAAATCAGCATGTAATTTTATTGCAGCTACGATGCACTTTGCGATCTGTTTTCCTCGAAAAGCAATAAATTTCTTATTACCATTGAAAGCTGGAGTAATTGTGGCTTTACTTGTTCAGATACGAAGTACCATACAGCGAACATTCCAGCTTCACAGAGCTCCAGGAGTTTGTTAAGTTCATTTCCCCAGCAGAAATCATTCCAAGTGTCAATAACAACGGCCCTGATTCTCAACAACAAATTGTTTCACAACTCTTGGCGTAGGCAGTCTAAGAATATGTACAGGAAACTATACCAAGATCTGCGTATTACTTGGCTTTCTTAAATACTAGTGAACCTATATGGTACGGTTGAGCTATATGTTCGTGGTAAGTAATCAAAGCTTCATTTCAATATGCTGCACACCAGTCAATTGTAGATAGAGGAGAAATAGAATGAAGATTTCAGCATTCGGCGAAGCTATGTGATTGTCTCTTCTTTGCTTCTTCTTAATACTACATGTAATTACTTTGATGATGAAATGCTTATATTGAAAATTAAAAACCAGGATTAATGGGGTAATTTTGTTACTAGTACTTGGTAAAAGCTTCAAAACAACACTGTGCATGGACAAAAGAGGAGTAAAATGAAGCAGTTATATATGGCATTCAGTTACACATACTACATTGAAATGCTATACTTGTGAAGTGTGATAATTGTTTGTTTCATTGTGGGGATTCAACTGAATGTACATTTGATTTGGCTATAAATAAAGGGGACTCTACCTAGTAGAGTGTTATTTGCTTCTTCTGCATCATATACTATAAAGTTCTACATCAGTAATATTAGCTAAATTCGAATCAGATCTCTTCATCTTTCTTCTTCTTCTTCCTCCTGCTATGTTCAATCATCATTAGGAATGAATGGAACCACACTCTACTTTGCAACAATAACATCGACTACTCGTGTGCTTACATGTCTTCTTTTACATATGATATTCATTGCACCACGGGTAAATTTCTAGTACTGATTTTAATTTCCAGCTCATTTTCCATAGATATATACTACTACAATCTGATCTGTTGATGATTTTTTAATCTTCTGGATCAGTTACTTGTGCAGAAATGATAATTTCAACTGGACTGGTAAAAAATTCAAAAATCCTGCATACAATTTGGTGGAATAGGAGGTATACAGTATATATATAAACACGATTCTTGATATATCATTCTCTTCTTACTGTTTATTTTTGTTTTTTTCTTTCTTTTAGTTTTAGAATTCGGCAAAATATATCGAGCAACATCTCTTCAAAATGCATCCTTACTAACGGCTCCGCCCAAGGATATTCTCTTCTTAAGGTTTATTTTTGTTTTTTGTTATCTTTCTTTTTCAGAATTCGGCAAAATCCGGGCAACAATCGAGGAAGGTCCTCCTCCGACATACATATGATAAACGGCTGTGTAAGATTCTGCGTGTACAACTGTCCTGGGCAGCATTACAAATGCCTAAACAGAACCGATGGAGAGAAAAAGTGATTCGCCAACAACATAAAATCGCTTATTTCATGTGTTTTTTAATTTCAAGGATAAACTAAAATGTACCCTTAATGTACCAAATTACAATTAACCCGAACAATTCGTGATTTATTTGTGCAATAAAATTAATATGAAGGGATTTATTTGGAAATCAGGTGTACGTGACTTGTAGGTGCATAACTACGCTTAACTCCACTTTGAAATTGAAGAGTGAAGAGTATCGAACAAACAACCAAAACACATATTGAAAACAAACTCAAAGCCACACCAAAAGCACTTCTTGTTCCTTAATCAACCACGAAATCCCACAATAAAATCTGGCAAATCAAACGATTTACTCACACTTGAACATAATACTGCATAACAAAATGTTCAAATCCTCATCCATACTCTCAACACTCTTGCTTCTGATCCTCACGACGACACGAGCCTCTGCTGCAGGAAACACCGAGTTTGATTACACTACCAAAGCCGTGAACCAAAAGCTGACAACACAAGATGCAATATCTATGAGCATCCGTGAAGTTCATGAAACCGAACAGTTCGTTCAGTTCATGCAGAACCTGTTCGGGACAGGTGATCATCACTTCACTGAGCATGTCAACACTTGTGTTAAAGGCCTTACTCAAGACCTGAACAATATCAAATCAACTCTACAACCGTTGATCGATCTGAAGCCAGTGAACCTAATTTCGAACTCTGAGTCCTTACAGAACATGATGTCCCGTATCATTAAAATGGGGCAGAGGTGCATCCACTCGATGAAGAGTGTTGACATGATTGCGCCTTCTATGTTGGCCAGAAAGATCGATGATCTTTCTATGGTCGTTAACAACGTGGTTCATCAGGGTTGGGTGATGGATAACATGGGTTATGGTATTGGAAGAAGAGTTCAAGAAGTTGTTGGTCATTAAAATGGCCTGATTATGACCATTCTGTTTACATACATTATACATGACTTTGTTCAGTTATAATTTCTACCATAATATGGTCCCATCAATGGAATAAGTTTACAAATACTACAACTCTATGTTATATGAAGATCAGCTATTGTTAAAACTAATCAGTCAACAGCTTCAGTAAATAAATTGAAGAGGAGAATTAAGAACAATTTAATAACAAAGCATGCAGTTGTTAAAAGAGGAAAACGTGCTA
>JAQRGC011552461.1:0-10979 GCA_028659135.1 Plantago lanceolata | reverse complement strand
ATCTAAATACGTATTCAAATAAATTGTATTAATTCAATTAAAAATTAAAAAAATGAAAGTATTAGAACTCTAATACCTTAATATAATTTGTTCGTTGAAACACAACAATTAGAATTCACAATTTAATATCTCCCCTTAAAACTAAATTGCTTACTCATGGTGTTTACAGAATAATGACAACCGCCTCTCTTAATAAAACAATTTTAAGATTGTATGCAAACAACTCCAAACACCAAATTCGTTAATCATGATTTGAATGTTGAAGAGATAAAGATAGAATAACAATGCGAAGAGACGTATCAAATGCTTATATGTATTATGGGAAATGAATTTCACTTCAACATTTATACATCTCAAATGTATAATGAATAGTTACTTGTACGCAACTATTTATGAAAAGTTATACACTTTTAGAAAACAACCAATGATGAAAGTCGCAATTAATTGAAGTGGCACAACTATTGAAATTTTTTTCAAGGGGGAAAGATCTAAAATACTTTAAGGGGCTACAAACTGGATCGCAAGAAAATGCAACTAGGTTTAAAGGTTTCTTTTATACAAATAGTCAAATACTAAAATGCATAGGGTGAGTAGCGTTTACAATATGAATACTTGAACATGTCATATGGAGAGATGTCTCGTGGTATTAACGAATTAAGTTGATTGTGAGCAACTCATGAGAAAACTCGGCTATAACTCAATCAACACGAGCTTGAACACATTTTGAACGCGATCAAGCTAGAGCATTTGGATTTGCAGAACTATGCAAGTGGTCTCCTATGTTTATCTTAATTGGTGTAGGTTTGCCAATAAACGCAGAAGCTGGGGTTATATAATCACTTGGGTTATTGCTGTCGTGCAATGGCAGGCCATGTCCGAGCTTCGTTAAGAATAATATCAGCGGTGCAAGTAATATTCACAGATGTGGGATGTTCCACCATCGTGGCTTTTGGCAGATATGCTGAAAGATGTAACAGCCGTGACACTCATCAAAATTTTCAACCGGTAGGAAACACTCATCAAGTTGTACTGTTTTCATAGTTCTGTTGATTTTGATTGCATTAATGATCTGAAACTTGTGATGGTGTTCATTTGGTGTGTCCTACTGTGCTCGTTTCAATATAGTAATGCATTCGCGATCGTGACTAAATAACCTTCCAGTTCATTTGTCCTCATTTTAATATAGTAATGCATTCGTGATCGTGGTAGTAGAATAGATGTGTAAAATGGTTGTGGAAAATTCACCAAGTGAACTGATTCGGAGAAACATATATACAAACGCAAAGCATTGAATGAATATGCAGAAGCAAAAACCTCAGGTGCACATAAAACTGGAATAGAGTACCTTTTCTATTGTGTTTTGGGACACGGATAATGAAATCATTTCTGGGGTCAGTGGAAAATTTGTGAATGGAAGGCAAAATGAGTTTTCAATATCTCCTGAACTGCTTCAAAGCTCACAGCAGTATAGCCGATAATATGGATTTGCTCTTCTTACTGCTTTGGCATCAATGAAACAAGCCGCCTTTGCTCGCACACTCATACCACGTTGCTTCTATACATCCGGCAGACATGCAATGTGGAAGCAATATGATACTCTCCCATGCCGTTAAAGATTCTTTTGATACCTAAACAAAAGTTTCAGCAACTCGATAAGATTGATTAAAGAGAAAATGACCACTTTCAACTAACCACAATAACACCTACGTAAGAAATTGTACCAACTTCACAAGAGTATTGTAAACCCAGCAACAATGCATGCAAGAAACAAGAAAGCGCATGAAGAATGCAACACAGCTGATGAGAAAATTCGCTTCAATCTACAAGTCTTACCAGCAATTAAGTTGATCAAGAGCCCAGGTCCAAACAAAGAACTTCGCAGAAAATGTATGTGGCCTGGCTGAAGGATCTACCTGCAGAGAAGATGTCAAGCGATAAGCAATTGTCTTTGACTCTTGAAGTAACTAACAGTGTACACATAATCATCAATATACAAATGACTTTGGAGTTGAGCCAGAAACAGCTAATTCAATCACATGTCATTTTCCAGATAAGAGATGGCTCAGCACAACTTGATTGACTAAAATATAAACTAACCTCAGTATTTAACAAAGACGTGTCCATCTGAAGAGAGAGAGGGCCGAAAACTGCTCCAAGAACAAATGAATCGAACATCTCACGACAGTAAGTTAACTTTAGATATTTCCCAGTTCTTAAGTCTGTGAACTACAAAATCTGGTCCCAACTAGCTGTCACAGTATGTATATGTACTCATTTCCCAACAGAATAAAGGTGGTTCTTCCAAAACTCTAGCAATTCAAAACAGACCAAAGAATCTCATACTGACATAATGTACATGCGCAAAGAATGATTAATTACAAACAGTTCCAGAAGACACAGCAGCCACTAAGATGAATGATGAACAGAGTCTTCTGATCCTCAGGAGTCAGGTGCTTGCACTTCACTCTCGGGCACAATACACATAGAACCTCAGGTTCCATATGATCCACTCCATACTCGACACAACCTGCCACCATAAACTGCTTCTATAAGCTTCAAAGGAAATTTTCAGAGGCAAGTCGTACAAAGATTTCAAACAAAATATATATCAACACAATAAATAGTATAGCGATTCCTATGTGCAAACCATTTATTAATACTTCACTAAAATGTTTATCAGTATGATGATTTGCCCAACACATTCTGGAATCGCACACAATTTTTTTTTCCTATCCCTGACAAGACATCAGCATTTTTCAATCATTTGCAAGGAAAAGAAAATCATATACGCAGCTCTTGGTAAGTGCGCATCATGATAAGCTTCAGAAAAATCATCATGAAATTTACAGATAGGACAAAGCATGAAATTGTTCCAGTAACCCATGTAAGAGGTATACATTATTATTCTATTATTAATAGAACAAACACATTATCTTTATTTTCTTATAATGCATACACACACACACACACCTCACACGCCTTTGCTGTGCCTCTGACAGGACTTAACTCTACACCTTGTACACCTACACCGCTTCTACCCTAGATCTTCTGGGTACTTGGGAAAAAAGTACCAGTCTAATAGGTAAGTCACATGATTAGCTAGACAACTTTAAGACAATTTTCATCCAGGAGAACGAAATGCGATCGACAAAGTTCACTTTCACAGAATGCTGACACAGATGTGAGATCCAATAAATCATCAACCGATCAAAGATCATGCCCTATATTAAGAAATAACAATTGGATTTTACTTTCTCAATCAGGCTAGGACAACACAGCAAGGAAACAGAACAGCAATAGAATATACAACAAAGCGACTAAGAACACAAGAATCATAAATTAGGTGAACCACGAATATCCATTGAGAAAACAATTCCTTCAGTTTCAGTTGCTCATTGTACCATTGATGGGAAAACTACATGAAATAAAAGGAAGCTAGTATTTTTACTGTGTGTCCAAGGACATTTGTACTGCTTAACAAATTAATAAAGACGCTTCTACTATGTTAAGAATTTGTGCAGTTCGGACAGGAGAATATATGATATAGTATCAACCGAATAATGAATTTCAACTGTGTGAGACAAAAATGGAAAACATAGGAGTATCGGTAAATGCTTGAGAGAAGCTATTCTTACTTACTCTTGCAGGAAATACGAAATATTTGTTTTTTTAATTGCAAGCAGGGGCTTATCTGATAACTACATAAAAATTCAGCTCGAGCACACTTGACTTTCTAGCAATGTTGTCAATCACGTACGTGTAATCGCGCTAGGCCCAAAAACCGGGATTGCGGTTGCGGGTAGGATACTTAAGTAAATAAAATAAAAAATAAGAAAAGCACACTTTATAAATTGAACATAAAAGTACTTGGTAAGTCAAACTGTATATTACTTCAATATGCGTTTTTTCCCTTTTCCACCCTATTTTTCTGCTACTAAGTGATAATTGGGGTTAAAATCGACATTTTACCGGCACTAAAACACATCATGGCTATCGCAACCGCAACAGGCCGCTATAGTAATTGTCCCGCTACAGGTCACCCTTAGCAGGCACCCTATAAGAAATGGGTGTGGGATAGATAACACTGCTTTCTAGTGAAGTGGCCTCCCTTGATGAGTTCCACAACAAAAATCACAGAGACCCATACAAAAATGCAATGAATTGTAGACAGGAATAAAGACCCAATGTATTTCTTCATTAAGTTAACTATTTAGGCATATACAGAGAACTTTAATCCTGACAGAGAACCAACAAATATACAACTTAAGGAACTGGCAGGAGATTAAAAGATATAGGGAAATTTCCACCAGTTGTGTGAGAGCCTTGTTATAAAAAATAAAAATAAAAAAAATAAAAAAAATAAAAAAAATAAAAAAAAGAGGAAAAGATACAGTTGAAATAACATAATTTCAACACGTGAGTTAGGCGGTGCAGTGGTAAGGGTGCTAGAGTAGTAGCACAGGAGAGGCCGGGGTTCGAACCCGCGAAGGCATAAGGTGAGTTTAGGTATATTTGGAGTTATAAGGTTGCTGTAGGCATATATGGAGTTATAAGGTGGTAAAGGAGTAATGTAGGAGTAGGGTAGAGTTAGGTTTTCCGTTTCAAAAAAAAAAAAAAAAAAAAAACATAATTTGTTGATTTTAGAATCGAATTGACTTTTTAAAGAAACATCACACTGCTACTTCAACTTTGCACCATGCAAGAACTTTTAAGCATTTGTGACACGGAATAAATTACCACATCCACACTAACAGGCTGCTAGCGTACAAGGATGAAACTGAATCCTAATCCTCTCTGGATATCATTACATACAAGGTTTAGATTTCTGCAACACTAAACCCACTCATCCCTACCCCAACAATACAATTATATTACTACATTGTTAGAATGCCCAAAATATGAATCTAAAACTGAACTAGTTGCATTACAGAAAACTAACTTACTATAAGTCGTCAAGTTAATATATATCTTCCTATGAGGGTAAATGGGGAACCATTATTGATCCTCGCTTTGCCGCTTCTAAAAAAATATATATCTTCCTATTTCAATTTGAGGAACTTACATGTGATGGCACTGAAACTCCTCACAGGTCTAGCTAGACATGAATTCCAGCAATGTGGAAATTGATAAACTTACAGAGAAATATAACTGACACTGACACAGAGAAACATATACTAATTTGATAAAGGAGAAGCTATAAACTGTGTTGCAAAATTCACTAACATGATTACTTTTACTCTTTTTTTTATCCTTCTTTTGGATGGTACAAACAACATGATTTTAAACTCTAAATGACAATAAAAGAAAACAAAAGTATGAATGAATAATTCCATAACACATCAAATGTTTCCCTAGAAAAGGAAATATATGAATAAAGAAAGAAACCTCCTATCAACTGGCACATATTACGATCATGGTAAACAAAATGCTAGATGACAAGTTAACTGACCTCATACATCCGCCTTGGGTTTTTTTCCTGCTACAATCTGGGAAATGTGTAGGCCCCTACTAAATGCCTGGTTGAAAAGAATCCTTGTCTGCATATTCTGGAAACCAGGTAACCATGAAAGGAGTGCAACAGGGGCCATGACAATGACTCCAAACATGATGTCGTACATGCGAGCTACAGAAATAACAGTCTCCCACAAAAATGTTTTCTCCAGAAAAGGTCTAAGCACCTGTGCAATTAAAATGCAACCCCAACCAGTTGGAAGAAAAGCCAATAAGCTGGTCAACAGATCCAAAAATATGAAATCAGTGAATTCCAGCAGCGCAACTATCACCACGACGACAAGAATAATAACAAGGAATTGCACCAAACGATAGTAAATGTGCTCCTTCGCAGCATATTTATCCCGGGCATATGCTATCACCGAGTATAATCCAAGAGCCACAGCCACATAGATCCATGAAAGTAAATAAACCGCGATGCTCCTACTTCCAGCAGCAATCCCTAACTGATAGACAATGCCATACTGGAAAAAGAAGAAACGAAGGTCCAATACGATTTCCAGTAACTTGCCCCAAAGACCGGTTGTCCTCAGGTGATCTTGCTCTTCATACCACCACTTTTCCCAGCTCTGTTCAGGCTTTGCAAATACACCACCCTTGTACCATATCCAGTTCATAAACTCATCGAAATCATAAACAGCTTTTAACCAATCAAATCCCAGTGGGTTAAAAAGGAAGGGCCCCAACATCCAAGACATTACCAAAAACCAACTGGTGATGGTCAGTGCAATATATACAAAAGTTCCTGAAGCCACAGGGCTGTAGGAAGCATATATAATGAGAATTAATCCCAGCTCAATAGCCTTCACGAAATGACTGCGGGCATACAATCGATAATTTTCAACAAATTCTTTATGCTGCACAACGAATCCACGGCCAGTTGCACGGTATTTTGCACCGCCATGCAAAATAGTTCGACCAAAGTAATGGCCACGGGTCCCCATGGAGAATGAATAGAACACTGACGAAAGCTGGAGCTGCATCGTAATGAAGTCCCAGATAGCATTCAAAAACCCATGCTCAAGTGAGTTTTCAACAACCATTGGCAACGCAGTAAACAAACCAAGTTGGATGATGAACTGCTGGTTCAGGATTGTGCCTAGTGCTCTATTGTCGTTGGCGTTATCTGCCATGGCAGAACTCTCTATACCACTCAAAGCCAGATAAAGTCGGCCCCACAAAAATGCATACACAGTCAAGATAATCATCATGGTATTGAAGAAAAATCCCACAGTTGTGTAAAAGAACGAGAGCATTCTGAAGAAGTCAAGTCTATGTCCCAACCGGTAAACATCTCGACTCAGAATTTGCTCTCCATTCCCACTGGACACCTTGGCCTCAAACATTGAGATTTGATTCAGTCCAACATCCCTTCCCTTACCAACTTGGATATATTCATGGTGGGTAATATTACCACCTCTCAAAGTGCAATTGAATCCTGCAAAAATATCCTCACTGATATTAATTACTCTGGAAGCTTTGCTTATTCCTCCCCGGGTTAAAAACCAAAACCTATCGAACACATCAGGGTGACCATAATGCATCCGCACTTTTAGAGGATTGGCTAGAACACGCTGCCCCAACGTGACAAAACTCGTCTCCTGGGCAGACATGAACCAAGCCAGGGATGATACGGAACCTGTAAAAATGTGCTCCCTCACCCCCAAGATGGTAGGTTTCCGAATGCCATAATTGTGCCTGAATTCTTCCAAAAGGTTCCGCATCTTTAACGCCTCTTCAAAATAGTTGTCCTGGTTCATATCAATTGTTTGAACAGCATCTCCCCTGGTGAAGATAATTGCATGGTTTTGATTCTCGGGTTTGCCCTCTCCAAGCTTAATTGGGCCAGGCAACTTGACCCGATATATCTCAACTTCCCTCTCCAATTTCCGGTCATATTTAACCAGCACAGAGTAATACTCTATCTCATCCCTCCCTACTGGCACCTCATCAACATAGGCAACCCGGAGTGCTTCATTATTCTTCATCAGATACAGGATCTCGTCAGCACGCGGATCTTTTTTAGCCTTCTGAGAGCCATATATCTGACACGCAATTACGTAAGTGAATTTCATCAAAGCAGTCCCACGCTCATGGCCTTTGAAAAACGTACTGACCGAACTATTTGCTCTGCTCAAAGTTCTCGAGGAGGCTGACCTTTCGGAGCCCAAAGTCTCTGCCTCTTCATTGTGCCTGATGGAACTAAGTTGCCGAGATCCTTCCTTCATGTCCATCTCAGAAGCTGAATCCAGAAAAGCAAGCATCTCGAGTGCCTGATAGTAGTACATCATTCCCCTTACTGTGCGGGTAAGCGTTTGACCCCTGAATGATGCCCACAATCGGAGATCTCTCTGCCTACTTTCTGTCCAAAGCTCTCTTTCACTTTTCATACCTGCTCGACGCATCCTCTCAAGAAAGTTCCTCCACTCGTCAGCATAGATGGTCTGCAAGTAGTAAAGGGTTGAAATCCCATCTTCATTCTCAGTTCGGAGTAGTTCCTTGTTGAACAACACCTCTTCACTGTAGTATGGGGTAAATACACTGAAAGCCCTCATTTTCTCAACTTGAGGAGCATGGGGCATGTTCATGAACAAGGAGTTGCTGAAGAAGGCTATCCGTCGTCTTGCTTCGAGATTTTCTGGAATTTTCTGCATAGAATCTCGAGATGTAAGAATAGTGTGTAACCGCCGCACCCGGCGGTAGAAAGTATCATTGCTTGCACTAGGTAACTCAACAGCATTTTCAAAAAGCAATCCATCACCAGAACTCCTTCGAGGAACCAGACCATCCTCCTTTAGTTGATCATTGTTTCTCAGCTCTTTCAGGAGATCTCTAATAGCAGCCTCATAAAGAGCCTGAAGAGCATTCACCACTTTGTCAACATCTTTTTCTGGCCTCAGAACAAGATTGAGAAGATGAACCAACTTCTCATGGATTTTACCGAGTGCAGCCACATTATAATGTTTCGTGAATTTCTCCAGCTGAACCAAATTATCAATCTCCTGGAAGAAGGTTTTGATTATGGAACGCTCGACAGAATCATTTTTAACAATTGCCAATAAGAAATGACTTAAGCTGTCATACGCTTCAATGACCGCACAGCGTCTGTATTCTACCTTGGAAATTTTGTACCAAAGCCACCTATCAGGAGCATCAACCAACTCTTTTGCCTGGCTGAGAGAAAGCAGTAGTTCATTACATAGGAGCAAGCATGGCCACTGAATTACCCGAATTTCCCAGTTACATTTAGGGTCTTTGTGATCATTTTGAGGAAGCTCCAACAGTTCAACCTCACGATCACAGATGATGTCTTCCTCCCTGAACGTATTGATAATTGCATTCCATATTAAAGCAAATTTGTAGGCCTCCACCTGGTTCGACTCGAGCTTCTTGAATGGGCGGCCAAGACCATACCTCAGCTTCAGACGATTGATGAAATCTGACATCTTGCTCTTCAAGGATCCCCTGGCATTCAAAAGCTGTTCCTCAGGCATCAGATTAAACTGAATTGCACTGGCAAAGAACTGAAACCTCAACCTCAAGTGCGTCATGTTACGGATTTCACCCAAGTGATCAAAAAGGCCAACTGCAGCACCGACAAAGGAAGAGTAAATACAGTACCAGATCTGCAGGTCCAGAAGGTAAATCAAAACAACCGGGAGCCACAAAAGTCCCACTGCTAACCGGTTACTGTTGTCAAAGAACTGATGCCACTCATAGTTAATATCCCTGAGCCCCAGCAAGGTCCTCGTGGGAGCAATCATGGGCCTGATTTGCATGAAATAACTGAAGACAAATTTTGTCGCAAGCACAACAACCCAGAAAATGGAGTACTTTACATTGTCCATGAGACCTTCCCTAAGCCCCCTACCTACGAAAGTCCTGCTCTGAAACCACCATGATAACAAATAGAATATCTTCCAATTCGTATTCTCCATAAAATTTCTAACCCACGGCACAATGAATAGCGCTATACCTAAGATCTCTGGAATGAGGAAAAACACCACGGCCCAAAGAAAATTCACAACTCTCTGATTTGCTGCACCTGACCATCTCCTATCAGCATTTCTTTGGCTCCATATTCTACCATAAAGTGCACCAAAAATCACAATCCACGCAGCAGCTATCACGCTCTTTAAAATCATCCTAACTGCCAACGACTTGGTCTCCCTCGATATCAAGCTATACTGCATTCCAAAATCAAGCAGCGACTGAAGGAACCTCAGCGCACTCCATGTGAGGAATGCGGTCAAGCACTTAACCTGAACCTGTCTCGACCGCAGGGCTTGCCATGGCCAGTCCGCACTGTCCTCCCATGCAACAATAATCGCCAGCTGAAGAAACAGAATCAACATTATCCACAGCTTATCAAAGCTTCTGTACAAGTTCCAAAACGAACGCTGTTCAACAAACCCGGTCTTCCCTACTTTCTTCCCCATATGCCCCGTCACAAAGAAATTGCTACCAAGATCAACTGGCCATTTCAACTTATCAAAGCACCTCTTACTCCAGAAATACTCATTAAGGTCATCATAGTTACGCCAGGCAGCGTGCGGAGCTGTCCCATTTCTACTATTATCTACCTCAGCTTTAATAGTATCGTAAATAGGCTTCACAATCCTATTCAAAAACGCGTTCTCACCGGACACAGAGGGGCAGAACGGAGTACCAGTGTTCTCATCAATATAATCCTCCAAAATCTTATTCAATTCCATAGCCATATTATGAAAAATATAACAAAGACACTCCGGCATAAATCGTAAATTCGCAGACTCACCCCAAATCAACAAATACAACGAAACGTACAGCAGCTCACGCCTCTGATCCGAGTTCCTAGCGCTCGAGTCCGACAGCCAAACATTGGACCTGACGTTGAGGTACGAGCACCAATTAGAGTAGTTTTTGAGCAAATTCCGGCGGAAACGCCGCAAAACAGAGGGATCGAGCGAGTCAATATTGTCCGGCGGCGGAGACAGACGCATCTGAGCATTGGACAGGTGGAGCACCAGGTGCTCCCTCTGGTTGTCGACATTGGATGCTTGGAAGCCGAAGAAGAGAGCTAGCCAGTCGAGGAGATCGTAGCTGGACCGCCACGTGGCGAACTGAGGGCGGCGGAGGTCCCCGACGGTGCGTAGAGCGGCCGCGGCGGCACGAACCTCGGGGAAGCGGAGGGAAGGGTGGTCAGCGAGGAGGTTGTGGACAGGGATGATGTTGTAAACGTCGTCGTTTTGGTGAGGTCGATTCATTGTAGCATTTGGAGAGAGAGGGGGATCTGGGAGGGAGAGTATGAGGGATTATGGAATTGGAAGGGTTTTACTTTATTTAGGATTTGTTTAGGGCTTTTTTTTGGTGTTTTTAGAGAGAGAAAGTTTATTTTTCAAATTTCAATGGCGGATGGGTAATGATGGGGATTGGAGTTGTACATTGTGCAGTAATTGCTGTAACATTTCATTGGAAGTTTCTTTGTT
>JAQRGC011552407.1:0-16453 GCA_028659135.1 Plantago lanceolata | reverse complement strand
ACATTAAAATCAGCTAGCTTATCAGCTCGCTTATCAGCTACCTTATCAGCTAATAGCTAGCATATCAGCTCCAACTAGCTTATAAGCTAGTTTTGCTAAACAGAGCCATAGTGTTTCCAGGGACGGGTAGAGTGGTTCCATGTCCGTAGCTAACAATGCTATTTTAGTACATCTTATATATAGTACAACCAGAAACATACATCACACCCCCTACCTTCACCAAAATAGCCACAAATTACAAGCACACACTAGCAAAATCAAGAATACAAAAGCCAACCCAGATGATGGAAAACTCGGACCAAGCGACTAATAGGCATGAAGCAGCTCGCATGCCCATGCCCAAGACGATGATGCGAGCAAAACCTTACTCATTATGTACCAATGTTTCTTATCTATTTATTCTTTCTATTTTCTTGGAACCTTTGCTCGTCTCCAGAAATGCTCCTCAACAGTTGCCTTGAACATATCTTTTCTGCTTGTGTCGCATTTTGCATACGAGCCGCTTTAACCCAAGCAGGTTCCTATTCAGTCCACAAATCATACTATTATTCATTTATTTCACGAAAGAAATATAATACGTGTAGAGGATTGGGTGTTCAACTGTACCTCAGGAACAATACGTGAGAATCCGAATTTAATGAAGAGTAATATATGTTCCATGATGAGAATTGCTGCAAGTCCTGGTGACAGATTCCACTTCCCTTCCTGATCATACAAGCATACTAGGAGAGCGCTATTCGTACATATGGACATCACTATCAGAAACTGAAATTCAAACATAACATTTTTCAGAAAACCAATTCAATCGATTAATAATCATCAGTTTAGCATGCACAATATGCTAAATTTATATAACACCTGAAAAATATTCAGCCACGCTCCAATCGTTGCGTCAGAACGGGGAATTGGCCTTCTCATCACGGTAAGCAATTTCAGGGCATCAGTTCTGATCTCCATTATGTTATTCTGTTAGCCAATGCGGTAACATAAGAAATCTTCTCAAGTTACCATCTCATAATAAGCAACAACATGATCGTCATACCACTATAGCAAAAGTGAAGGCAAGCGGGAATGCACAAGCAAACATCATGATCATCCCAAACTGCAGTACCAGCTCCAGGAAATCTGCCACAAGAAGCAATCTTTAATATGTCTCATAGATCAAATGATTTTTTTCCAACTTACCAACTTGGAGCCATCACAAAAAATTAGATCTAATCATTTTATACGTAATGCCTTTGTTAGAAACTCTCACTGAGTCTCAAAGACAACTTATCGTTCGTATTGCAATATAATTAGGAAAGTATGTTCATTACCATCAAACAGACCATCTTCAAGTTCCTGGCCAATACTTGCTGCATAACAAGGTTTTAGATATTCCTTTTCGACCCTCGGAATCGAGCGGGACTTCCCTGTTGGTGTTCCAGAATCACGCTTCCGCCTTATCCTACGGAGCAACACCGTTCGACTTCGGTTTCATATCAATAGATAGAGGGCCTCAGATAAGTTCAAAATGATAAAGTGTAAACAATCTAATGAGTCAAGTAAGGAACTCTACCTAATGGCTTTGAATTTTCTAAAGCTGTATGATAGATAAGGTATAGAATTTTCCAGTAGATTCTCAATCACCTGAACATCACTTTCACGTATGAAACACAAGCAAAACAAGAAAAAAAGAGATGCCAAATCAACAAAAAAAGCATCCAAATACCCGTTTATTTTGTTTCTACCTCGGAGATGATTAGACGCTGGATTAAAATTTGCCGAAGGGTCTTTATGTTTCGATGTAGTAGAGCATGGTAGAATATTCCAATATATGATTGCATAAAATAAAGACCGAACACCTGGAAGAAGCATGTTTCAGTTTTCTTTGAGACTTACACGGGTAAAACACATATAACTGGACGTTGTTGTTGTTGTTGTTATTCATCCAAATCAATAATAAATTAAGATGTATTTTCTGAATTGATCTAGAGTAATATCAACCACGTTGTTTATATAAAGCACAAGGAACCAGTTTAACACAACCCTCGCTTACCTTATACACTAAGCTGTTGGCTCGACCCTCCACGTTCTCGTTCTTTTCATATTTAATAAGTTTCACTGAGATCTTTCCACCTATCTTGTTGAAGTACTGTATAGCAAGAAGGTACACAGCTGTCAGACAAAACCTGGAAAATAGATCAGTTAGCAACCCGTTAACATGTAATTCTGGTGGATATAACATGTAATTCTGGTGGATATAATTACTACTTAAAACTTGAAAACCAAAGACTCGCAATTCACATGCGTAAATATGATGGAAGAAATGTTTTGGATCCTCCATTCTCTCTTAAATATTGAAGCAAGTACATGAAGGATCAGACAGAACAATAAAAATCATAGAAAAATCAAACTATATTTTAACTACCACCTCTATTTATTGCATAAAGTCTTAAAGCAAATATGTCTTTTAAGAATGCAACAAAATCATAAGAATGTCACAAAACAATATCACACTGCAAATCAAACTATTCAAGTCATTATATCCTAGCTACTATAAATCAGATTCCATTTCATATGATCATAATATCTTGTACTATTAAGTCAAAGCACCGTCATGTAATAAACAAGGTCTGGTTTTGTCTTCTGATCTGGTAGTACGGTACCTTAATATTAGCGGCATGCACCTTACAATTACTTGATGTTCTCTACCACACCCTGCCCTCCCGCAGATTTTATGTCATAAAGACAGTCATAGGTCACAATCATGTAGTCATGGACTTATCAAATAAAGAACTTCAATGTAGGAAAAAAGAAGGTTTCCCCATCTACAATGAACAAAGATGACAATATATTGCTAAGACATATGTTATGCTCCTGTCCCAAATGGTTGTATACATTAAACTTTCTCCTCTGTCCCAACTCCCAACAGATTGCATACATATTACCCTTTTTGACAAATTCTAGTCTTATTACTTCACTTATGCAATAAATAAATATACCAAAGTCACTTCACTTTATCATACATTACCATTACTTTATGCTTCGGCCCAACACTTATATATTTCACAAACAACCATAGATATATTATCCTAAATAATCGTACAAATAGAAAACATGTTGCTACAATTTAGGAATGAAGGAGTACTATTCAATAAAACTAGTCAACAAACCAACTGACCAGTGTATTTCTCTTAACAATATGTGAAATTTCCAGATGTTTTTCAAGCAAGATTGAATATGAACTTTACATACAATGCTAGAAGCCTAGAATATATGCACTTGAGAGTATCATAACATGAAGTTAGAGACATAAATTTTGACGAGGTCTTCTGTTGACAGAAGCATGGAACATGTGCAATGATTTTTCTCTCTGTCCCCTAATCTGTTTGTAATTTGAATGGAAGTGATAAACCCCAACTTTTTCTTATGTGTCCATTTACTATAGAGACAGTTTCAATTTTTAGCCATGTAAATTTTTTCCCCAGGGTTACTTGTTTGCAAAACATGTGCAAGAAAGGCAGTATGTAATTCATTTTTCCATGGAGAACCTCATTCTCTTGCAAATCACATATTCAGTTAGATAATGAGACAACATTATCCTCTATTTAACCTGAATAGCCTTGATAACCATACTATAAATCCGGATACTTTCTCTAGTTTGCACTATGTTCTTAAATGCACTCCAAAGATGCAAGGATGCCACTTAGTCCAAAACCAACCACCTAATGGTTGAATCATCATTAAAGTTCAACAGCTTAAAGTTTGAAGTAGCCACAAAAACAGAATTGAACAAAACCATGTGCTTACTTTAGAAGATCAGAGGCTATAACTTCATAGAGATGAGCATAAGCCAATTCAAATGGTAGCTGCAGACATATGATACTCATTATGATCAATGCATCGTTCCTAAATCTCATCAGCCATTTGAACCACTCCTCTCTCTGCGCAACTGCTTTTTCTTTTTTATTTGTCCCCAGTTTCTTCATGAGCTCTGTAGGAGATCCAGATGTATTTGGTTCTGTTTGCACAGATTTATGTTCAAATTCTGTCGTACTTGACTGATATATCTGCCACCTACATCATTCAACTTGTAAGAAAGAATGGAAAGGGATTATGGATCGAGAAGCAAAAAATATTGACACCATTAGTTGCTGGAAAGTCTATACACCGACAAACCTAGCTGAAAGCGCCGAGTTTTTTCGTTTCCAGAATTGGAAAAATGCAACAGCCCACGATACAAGGCATACGAAGAAAAAAGGCAGAACCAACAATTGCAGTGATCTAAATAACAAATGGTAAAGCGTGAGTATATACGATTAAGTGGAATATTTAATTAAATTTTATGAATTGGATAAAATGGCTCACGATTTACTACCCAAAGTCAACTAGTTGAACTGTAAGCCCTAGGGCTGCTGGAAATAGCATCCACCTTGTGTACATCCCAAGAAATGCAAAATAAGTAGCTATCTATAGGAAAAACATCCTATCAGTCAAAAATGATACGAGAAAAGTAACTCACCATGAAAAAAAATTAAATCTAGAACTAAACAAGGAGACACAACTAATACAAGTATACAACATTTACCTTCATTCCATAATATGAGCATATATCATCAATTGGCTGTGATGTGAAGTCCAACCAATTCATCGCCCAACTTCTTAGGAGGAGCTTCCGTGTCTTCTCAACTAGATACAATTTTTTCTAATGATATTTAATATGTTCAGATTTAGAATACTATGATATTTAAACCTAGATATCATACCATGCAAGGGATATATTTCCTTGATGATGCCCATTGATCCTAGTTTTCGGAGTAGAGACTCCCCCGGTACCCAATCAACCTGTCTCCTGTCAGATTTTAGGATAATGGTTGAGGTTCCTGTATTGACCTGCGAAGTTTTAAACATACATTATGCAAAGAAATTCCTCAAGATTTTATGTAGGCATTTCATAATGGGTGATGATAAACCACACTTCTTGGATTAACAAAGCAAAACATTGATAAGCCTCATTCAAGTCACAAACCTAATCATTCATCTTCCACAAACATAGAATCTATTACTTCTGAAAATCTATACTAGTAATAGACGGATACCAAAACAGAAGCAACTCACAATTCCATGTATTATGTGATTGTAGCTACGAAACCGTTCACACCAACTGAATAAGGTGCCATCCGGCTGCTTTACAAATGCTTCAGCCTCATCCCACTCAAAAGGAAAATCCATTCCTGGCATAATTAAACATAACATAAAAATGTTAACATATGTCATACGACACTAAGTACTCACAAAACCCCGTGCAACTTGGGTACAAGAAAACCAACATAACAAAACTTGCCGCCGACAATTACCTATATGGGTCCGTTTCCGAAAATGCAACTCGGCTGCAGCTTTCCCCAAAATCTCCAGAGGTGCTGCCAACTGAAATACATGAAATAAAATCCCAGTTTCCATCATAGACATACACATTAGCCTAAACCAACTAGAGAAGCTCAAATGCACTTAAATCAAACCCCATTGTGAAGCAACAAACACACACATCACCCATATGTTAAATAGAGAAACTTACTTTTAACTTAAGAACTCACAATTTCTTGGGTATCATATCAAAACAAGAAAAGACCATTAAAATTAAAATTCAAACAAATATGCAATACATGGAATACAGCCCCAGTTTCCATCATAGACATACATTGGGCCAAAGAGGAATTAAAATGCATTTATATCAATCCCCATTGTGCAACACAGACACATACACACTACACATTTGTTAAATAGGGGAACTTGCATATACATGTAAATCAAGAACTCACAATTTCTTAGATATCATACCAGAATAACAAAGACCATTCAATTTCAACAAAATCAACACATGAAATAAACAATAGTTTCCATCAAACCCCATTTTGCCACACACACACACACACACACGACACATTTGTTAAAGAGAGGATTAAAGGAACTTACATATACATGTAAATCAAGAACTCACAATTTCTTGGATATCATACCAGAATAACAAAGACCATTCGAATTAAACAAAAATGCAACACATGAAATAAACCCTAGTTTCCATCAAGCCCCATTTTGCAACACCGACACCCACATGACACATTTGTTAAACGGAGGAACTTACATTCAAATGAATAACCCACAATTTGTTGCATATCATATCAGAACAAAAAAAACCATTCAAATTCAAATTCAACACAGATAAACGAGACAAATTAAGGAACATGCCATTATCTAATTCCAATGTTACTATGAGAGAAAAAAGCAAGAAAAATAAAAGGGTACCTTGATAAATTCATTTTGAAGGCCAACAATTCTCTCAACAATTAGTCCTTTTTTCCTGAGCTCATCAATAAAAACTTCAACACAATCATTGTAATTATTATCATTGCCTTTGGTTTCAGCGAATTTAGGAACCACAACTCCTATCTCAAACATACACTCTTCTTCTCCATTCCCATTCCCACTACTCATCTCAAATCAAAAAAGAGAAGGAACAAAACCCAATACCATTCACCATCAACAGCCACAAGGGGTTCCTTTATTTTCCAAAATTTCTGCTTTGGACCATTTAAGAAATGAAATAATTCAAATGTCTCTTTATTTCTGCCGAATACAAGGAGATGGGTTAGAATGGGAGAAAGAGAAAGAAGGGAACAAGTGTATGTGCAAACAAGATTCAAGGAAATGTGTGTACATGTAGGAGGGACACGTGGCATTTCTTCTTTGTCTTTTATCTCCCATGCAAAATCTCAAGTCAAGAGGGAAATGTTTTAAAGCTCCTCCATGTTTTCCCTTTCTACAATTTTTTCCAAATACATGTAGTAAGCTCGTGCATGGTCACGGGAGAATCTAATAATATGGCTTTTTTACCATTTGATACAACTTAGCCTAACATTTTACATCCTAGTGAAAAAAAACCTCCAAATTGTACGATAAGTTGACTACCCTGCCCATATTGTACAATAAGTTTACTACTCCCACAATATGTACGGTAAGTTTAAAAAAAATTCTAAATTTAGTACTTTGGGCTAATTTTTTCCCGGCGAACTAATATTAGATCAAATTCACCTATAATTCACCTCCGATTCGCCATAAAAATCGCGAATTAATTTAGTAACAATTCTCCTTAACTCGCTCGAACTTAAAAAATTCTCTTCATGGGGACAAAATGGGAAACTCACCATTAACTTTGTATCGGGGTGAAAAACAATTGTGCCATGGTCTTATGAAAGAAGTTGAGTAATATTGTACCTAATGGTAGCTCTCCCATTTTTTTTACAACAATCTTCTCATGATTTTAAAGTACCTTAGCACTGTTGATCTTTATTCGGATTCTCTGCCCTTAGGTGGGGTCGGACGTACTAATTGTATTTAGGAATGAAATCCTTAAGTGTGTATACTGTAGTTCGCCTTAGGACGTGTCATTGTAACGCATTTAACGGACTATGCATGATTTTACACCATCACAATTTTTTTCGTGTTAGAAGTAAAAAAAAAAAATCTTTTTGAATGTTCACACCCACTACTTTAAATTTCAAAGTAACATAAAAACTATCCACATGTTTGTTTCTGACCTTAATATGATGTTTGTTCATTGTAGATAGTATCTTTGGCTTTAAACTATAGTCTCTCTTTTCCATTTGAACAAATTAGTGTACTTCAGCCTTACTTTTAATTTCTCACTTCCTAAATTGTTGACTGAAAAAAGTCAAATTGGGTAATTTCAAACGGGACAGAGGGAGTACTATATAACTTTGCAAATTTACTGGGAAATTTCAAACCGGACAGAGGGAGTACTATATAACTTTGCTTCCTAAATTTGCAGTATATAGTTCTGTGAATAGTTACCAAGTAATAAAGTTCTGTGGGACAGAATCGCACAGAAATGGATTTAAACTTTGTTTTCTTTGTATTAACAGAACTGAGCCCTTACCCTTCGCCATTGTATTAAAAATTGTATTTTTAGTACCCTCAAACAAGAAGCATAACCCTGAAATACATAAACATTCAGAAGTGATCTCAGAGTGCAATTTGAGCTATTCCAAATTCAAGACAAATATTGTTTGTACAAATTAATATAAGCAAAAGGTATAATAATAACAATACTTACTTTTACAGAGGAAAAATCAATGAAAATCTATATAAGCCAAACAGGGACAAAAATCATCCTACAAAGGACAGATTTCAAACAGAATCCATCATATCATACTACTAGCTTGTTTTGTCAATAATATGCTCAAGGGCCCTGCAAATTTAAAAGCAGAAATTCCAGGAAGATTTCAGCAAAAACAAAAGGCTACACTTAACTTAAATCTAGGTACAATATAGAGACATCTTTTAGTATTGTCTGTTGGAGCTACAATGATTTGTACCCATAGTTGTTGGTTCATCTTCCTTTGAGGAGGAGAGGTAAGAAAAAAATCAAAGAAATATATAAAGGGCGAAGCGGCATTTTCCCATCTGCCCAGGGTACAAATTAAGCCGTAAAACAACAACCACTTCTGGATCTTTCACATGTAGGCTGCTCCGTGCTACAGATTTATCAGGCACTTTGATCGACAAGGATGATCATGCAAGGGTCTCGGTTTGCAAGCACCAAGACCTGCCCAAAAATGTTTAACCACTTACACTTCCAACTTACGCGTAATACATATACAAGCTATTAGCAGCAGCACAGGCAATTGAGTTTTCAGATGGATGCCAAGCAAGGTGGAGCAGCTTCGTGGTAAAATCAAATGAATTGCCATTGGCATCAACTACAGAGCTTTCAGCACCTGCAAGAGACGCAGCAATTTTGATTTTCAGCAAAAATAAGTAGAAGATAAATTATGTGCAAGACCATGAACCTCCCCCCACCCCACCCACCAAAAGTAATATTACAAATTTGGATTGCAACACTGCAAGTAATGTATAACACTGGGGGAGGTCATGCATTTTCCCAATACTACTAGTGAAAATTAGCATGGAGAGACAGCAGAAGTAATAGGCTGGGTTCGACAGAAGTACCACGTCTAACCACACGAGTGATGCTACTGCCCAGGGATCTGGAAGGCCTTGAAGGGGTCTGCACCTGCCTTCTGGAAAAGCAGTAGAACGTACACTTTAGTAATGAGAAACATGACGGTCATGAGGGCTCAAATTTCCATTCAAATTTAGTTCGACAAAAGTACCTTAGTGGATTTTTACTTGCTTCCAGTGTAGTAGCATCAGTGCTTCCAGGAGCACAACCAAACACCCGGAACAGATTGCTATATAGTTAAAAACAGAGTTAGAAATGAAAGCACAGGAGAGCTTGAAATTGGTAACATGAACAGAAATTTCAGCATATACCTGTAAGAACCAGTTGCTACTCTAAGACCATCACCACTCAGACAGCACTCGAATTTATCAAAGATTGAATCATTTTCGTACAAATCACACAGCTGGATACAGATAGACAACAATGTTAGTCTACCAACATTTTTAGAGTAAGAAAGTTGTGAGGTAATCGTGCTAAAGTAGCGTAGTGCACCTTGGGTCTTAAATATTCATGAACCTGGAAGGTTGAGACCGGACCAGAATCCATATTAATATCCCATAGCTGAAATAAATCAGCTTGAGTTATTAAAAGCAACAGAAAACTCAGAACTTAAATGAGTGCTGTATAATAAAAATTTGTAACCATGGATCTGCTCAAACCAAGAAAAGGAGAAGAAATTATAGGTTACACCTCCATTTTTAAAAGAATTCAATAGGATTGCAGAAGATAAATTCTGATTAGCCGGTTCATTTGATAAAGATATCAGAATAATACTTGCACCACTTTACACACAAAGGAAATATCATTTTTCATTAGATCAAATTACAAAACATTCACATTATCTCACTCAGCATGCACATTACTAAAAATAAACCATTCAGTATCCATACATTCCATCAAACTATGCCTATATTACATGCTAATTAAGATGTCGTAAGTCACGGTGTTCAATTGTGGAAGTGTAGACTTATTTGACAATGACAAACAATTACAATTGCACCAGAAATGATTGTTTCAAGTTAAAACCTTTAGGGTCATGTAGTCACGACTCAGTATATATCTCCCATCCTTTGCAAACTTAATATCTGAAATTGAAGCAATTATCTCAGTGAAAAATGATCTTGAGCCAGGCGCCTCTGGTTCCTCAAATCTGTTTACGAATGGAACATCAGTGTCTTGTCCACAGAGAAGAGCATTTATCAAAGTAAAAGAAAACTTTTCCGAGGAATAAAGAATTAAGGAGCTTTGAGTGATAATATGGACTTGATTCTCTGAAATTAACAGTCACCAGAAAGGACAGATTATAATATCAAAACCCTGAGATGCAAATGGCCTGAGTACTTACAATTTAGAATGTGAGTCACACAATGCGGACTGGCGCAAATCAATGAGACGAATTGATCCTTTTGAACTACTATAAGCTAACATGTTGCAGTGAGTAGGATGGAATTCTGCAGAAGTAATCACCTCTGCAAGGAAGACAAAAATAAAGTCAGCTTATAATTAGATGAGTAAATTATATCATCGCAACTATCACTTTTAATTAATTGAATAGAGTATTTTCTAGGTAATAGAAATGTTATAACCACTTCTGCACGTATCAATTAACACTGAAGAAAAAGTGGAATCACAGCTTGTGAAGTAAAGCCCTTTTTTTTGTCTATGCTTACCCTAAAGTAATAGTTCAGATCTCACCATTCACATGCAGAGGATGAAAATCTACCTTTAAGATAGAGATTAAAGAGAAAAAACTTTACCAGTTAGATCCTCCATATTTGTTGGTTTCACATCAACAATGTTGAAACTTTGATTGCTTATTTCCAAGTTCCAAAGATTTATGCGGAGATCATCAGCTGATATAAATGTTTCACAATCACTGCAAGACAATGTAGATTAATTCAGTGTAGTAAGTTCTCCGGAAAAAAAATATCAATACATGATTGACATGAACAGGAAGTAAGTACACTGTCAATGTAAACTATATTGCAAAAGCACAAAGCCTGGAACAAAGTGTTCTATTGTTTCTACCACCCAGAGGCCAGGAATGGAAAATAAATTCTTAAATCTTCACCTCTAAGCAAGAAATTCCATATGGCCTCTATGTTTAACACCACCACAATTAGTCAATTATGACTCACGGCAAGAAAGCAAGGTATACATAATCAAATCATGAAGTTCATTCCTCCAGAATAGATAGAGTGGGATATCAGAGATGCAATTCCAGGTATGATAGAAATATAAACGCTTTGAGAAGTCAGGGCTTCAGGTAATGTGGTATTTGAAGAGGATGGGTACACACAAGGATAAGACATTAATCTCTTCATGTGATTTAAGGAAAGATGGGTGTATAAAAGGATAATCAGGCCAACTACAGTCCACTTTACATAGAAATAAGTATTCATAAATTGCACTGGTAAATACAAAGTCATCTTTTGCTTCAGATATTATTCGACGGGCAGAGTCACAAAGGTTTGGACAAGATTTTCAACATTGTGTACTAAAGGACGTGAGGGTAGAATATTAACATCTGAAAGGTTGGGAATGGACATAGCAGATGGAAGTCTTATTCACCATAGAACTAAATTTATTTCTCAATTCTTCACTCAACCGCAAGGGTTTAGAATTTTGTTATCTATTATCTACATTTTTTTACAGTCTTTACTATGTTTATATTACACTCTAGCTAGGACTATGTTGCCCAGTGTAGCTGATCTCATTCCTTTTTTTTCATTCTTCATTAATACATTCTGATTAAAATCCACAAACACACAAACAAAATAAAAAACCAAAAATTAGAAAAAGAAAAGAAGAGCAAATAATTGTGCAGATTGCTTCACCTCAAATTTTGTGAGGCAATCTTACAATATATAAAAGTCAAAAGCATTGAATTATCAACTGTTATAATCAAATTGTATATAAAACATTAACCAGTCAAATTCGAGTACAAAAAAAAGGCACCACATAAGCAACTTAAGAATTGTTATTCCTAATTAAATAAATCACCTGTTATTTGATATAGAATTGATGTGGTAATCATGTGCGTGAGCATATACTCTTCTACATGTTGCAGAGATACTAGTTTCATTGCTTGTGATCTGCAGTCAAAGTCAGAGGTAAAGATAACGATAAAATGAAAATATACTCAGCAATAAGCACTATCCCTGAAGTCGATGTCCAAGCTAATGGGTTAGCCAATTTTTACAGTGATAAACACAATGCATAATTGTTTTGAATCAATTAGCTCCATAGTCTAGGATTGCTCAAATTTCATTTTAGGTTATAAAAGTGCAATTATATATAAAAACATAAGGGTACCATTTATTGGACGCGTACCAATATGGTACTAGTGGATGTAAAGCATGCCAGAGTACATAACTAGATTTAGGAGATCTTATTTTATCTAGTAAACTGTAGCTTAATCAAGTACAACTACCACTGGTAACCGCAGCGAGTCGATGGCCGACAAGTCGTTGCTCACACCGTTGTACGAACAGTCCTGAAACCCACCATTGGCATGAAATTGCTTAGGGTTGGAAGATGCACTAGAACTTGCAATGCTGCCATTTCCAGCACCTTTAGATGAGTCTATAATCATTTCAGATACTTTCTTGACTTTCTTCTCTTGAACCTGTTTAAAACAAAATTAGTGTCTCAAAACAGAATACTAACAAATTACGTATCATCTGCCTCTCAAAACACAGAAAGAGAAGATGGCATATTGAAGCAAAAAATAATTCCGAATTATTAACTCCAATGCTACTATTAAAAGGCACAAGTAGCTAGTCGGTATCAAAAGCTCGAACAATTATTGAGCACTTTTTAATTCAGAGTGTAGAGAGTCTAGTGACCCTTTTCATTTAAGTTATCATGTATTCTCCTAAACTAAAAGAGAAAATAATTCAAGAAACAAATAAACAAATACAGTGCCATAACATATCATTTCATCAAACCACTGCTAAAGCTTAGATACCAACCTTAAAAGATGCTTTCAGTGAGTAAGCAAACAAATTTTCAGACACAAGATCACACATAATACATACAGAGATGATCAAATTTTTTTCTTTATGTGATAAACAAGATCGGAGAAGGAAGAGTTCCAATAGTGAACAACAGTACAGAAAAAGTACAGTTCTCACCTTCCAAAACTTAATGGTTTTGTCATTAGTGGACAGAAGAAAGAGGGCACCATTAGCAGTCTGGCACCACCGTATCTTGTTGATTTTCTCCTCGATCTCCAGACTCTTAAGGTAGTCAAACTGAGGAAACATGGTTTGAAGCATAAGCCATAACCAACCAAGCACATTTTTTTCTCCTCTTCTCATGTAGAGAAAGAAGAGTGGAAAAACAAAATCAGAAGAAAGGAGAAGGACAAGATGCCTTAAGCAACTCGACCATTCAAAACAGCACCTCACTGATAAATAGCACCAAAATAATTGAAAAACAACCAAAAGAATAGCATTGATGCAACCAGTTGGCAATTAAAGAAAATACAGAGTAAGAAAGTACCTCAGGTTCATGGCTCTGAAATTCCGTTTTGTAGCGAAACTCTGGATGCCTACTAACTGTATGGTCCATCATCTCTAAATCTCTTCTATTTCCACCATGCTACAAGACAAAGTATGAAAAGCAGAAAATGGAATATGACTAATCTAGTAATGAAAATAAAAACACGAAAAACTTGATAGCTGTGTCATATAACCTCCCAGGTTTGCTATCCTCACCTCTTTTGTGTCAGTTCTTTCAAATAATACCACCCTTCCACCACGGTCACCAGTAGCTAGATGATCACCAGTTTTATCAAACTCAATTGCAGATATAATATCAACTGCAAAGAAAGTAAAGATATAAATGTAACAATTCTGGTTCCGTGTTCAAGTATGTAGACAAAGTCTTAATACAAGCAACCAAGATGTGCATGATACTAATTTATTATAAGGAAGAAGGGAATGTGATCACAACAGCCAAAGCAATCAAATGTTCATAACCAGCAAAGAAACAGGCAGATAATTGGGAAAATCACTTACCCATCAGTACTTTATCAACTGCCATTACACATTATTATAAAATAAATAAAAGGAAGGTCTTGAGGGATGTTTCACAAGGAAATAGCTAAATTTGAGCTTTATAATATAGAAATTACTCACTTCTAGTAACCATGTGCTCATAGCAGCATCCAAAAGGTAAAAAAACATTAAGTGACCAAACTGATTAATCGTTGATAGTAATCCACCACAAAGTCAAACCAAATCTAACATAGAAGATTACTCCTCAGAACAAGTTGTTATACGTAAAAGAAGACATCAAGTAACTCTTCCATGGACTACAAGATGAAAATAAAAACAAGGCCTTCACTGGACAGGAAAAGTAATCTACTTGCATTCATTTTAATAGTATTTCTTAACAGAACCTGCATAGGTTTCACTAACTCATTTGTTGCCCTTCACTACCCAAACATTCATCTCTCTTGATGGAACATTAGAGAACATCCAACTAAGGTGAACACTGTCAGCCATCATCATTATGCCTACTCAGGATAAAATCTATTCACCAACAGATAATAAGGAGATGAACAGCAGAAATGGTAACGTATCATTTTCCTTGACACATCATACAACCTATATGCCACGGGATGTTTTGACCCAAGCTCAAAAAAGAAAAGGGATGTTTTCACCCAGAGGAAAAGTCATTATTTATTTAAAAGCAGCAGACTATCATTTCACAGTATGAACCAAGGCGAAAAGAATGGAACCACACAGGTTGCTAGGTTTCTAAATGACGAAGGCATACAACTATTTCAGACCCAAAAAATCACACGAAATGTGAAAGCTTGTAAGCTGTAATTTATACAAGCCCACAGCTACTTGCATCATGTGATGGGCAATTTACCACCCTCATTACACACACAATGACTATATTACGATGGACTAACAATGACCAAGCCATCAAATGATGTCCAAAGCTTAAGCCCAGAACTATAGGAACAATTTCTGCTTCTAGTGAATTAGTTCCATGAATAGTAAGAAACCCCAAACCAAGCAAATGCAATAAACCAACAAAACCGATAATAATAATAAGAAGCTACCATTGAAGTTAATCAACTTCCTCTCACACTGTACACTCCCCAACCAAAACACTAACATGCAGATCAGATCAACTAATCGAATTCACCCATCAAGTGACAAATACCACTCTAGCCTCCACAAACCGATCAAATTGGGCAAAACTCAGAACCCTAAGCACAGATCCACCCGAATTAAGGAAATGAAAAACAAACTCCTCATTAAAACATTACACTCTCACCTTCCTGTACTTCCTCGCCGGCCGTTCTCTCGCCGAAAACCTGCGAGAATTTCCACTCGAGCTGCTGCGAAGGCGCAGCTGATGATTCTGCTGCTGCTGCCTCCTCGCCACCATCACCGTTCATCGTAATCGCAGAAATGAAAAAAAAAAAAAAACAACAGGAAATGAATCTACAATCTACAATACAATCACAGACGCGCACAAGTAGAGGACGACTCTTCTTCTTCTTCTTCTTCAGTTCATCAGAGAAAAAACGGATTGAGGCAATGGAATCGAAGAGGAGGATCGAAGCAGGAAGGGAATGTCGGATTCAGATTGGAGCACCATTATTGTTGCAGTGATTGTGTGGGTATACATACAACAACATCGATTAGTACATACAGGAACAAAAAAAGGATTCAGATTTTCTCTATCATCTATATCTATGGTGTATGTATGTATATGTGTATGTATAGATTGCAAAGGAGAATATTGGGAACTCAGTGTGTCAATATCAATATCAACCAATTCTTATTTTCCTCACCCAAACTTTTTATTTTTTTATTTTTATTTTTTCTATTTCAATAAATATAATATTCTGTTTGCTCTCTATTCTTTATTATATCATCATCCTTTGAAATTTTACTTTTAACCATAGTTCGATATTCTTACCCGTTATGATGGATAGTATAATGAGAACATTTTGTTAAACACGAATGCACTTTTTCATATAACGTTTCTTTTTAGACATTTACTTCTCAAATAGGACGGTATCTTTTCAATAAGACTACC
This sequence comes from Plantago lanceolata, assembly GCA_028659135.1. NCBI lineage: Eukaryota > Viridiplantae > Streptophyta > Magnoliopsida > Lamiales > Plantaginaceae > Plantago > Plantago lanceolata. Next base: position 360 of record JAQRGC011552407.1, on the reverse strand, counting down.
ATTTCAATAATGGGGTACTTACACGTTACAAATCCCTACAAGTTGTCCCTCTAATTTTCATTGGACACACTTTTTTTTTTCTTACATTCGGCACAAGTTGCTTACTAAAAACCACATAATTTTGTATGAAAGGACAAATATACCGTAGTTTGTCCCCTCCCAAGTATACATGGTTAATAAAGTTGCAATTTACCAACGCTTTTGTCGGTTATTTTACACTACAAGTCCCTCTTCCATTCTAAAGAATGAGAGACAAAGAGGGATCGCTTTTGCGATGCCCAACACCGGTTAAGGGGTGTTCAACACCACAAAAGTGATGTCCACCACTAGGGGTGTATATAAAAATTACCCTCCTGTTTC
>JAQRGC011552364.1:0-11100 GCA_028659135.1 Plantago lanceolata | reverse complement strand
TTAAAAATCTGATAATAGATATAGTTATAAAAAGCTGATTTTTCTAATGTATTAAAAAGTCAGTCTTTTATAAGACTTTAGCAATTGAAGAAGCTCACTTCAATGACTGGGCTTGTATATGAGGACTGGCCCATTTAGATGGGCTTATTAAGGATAAATTAGTCGTTTTACATATTTATAAGTAGGAAAAAGGTGTTTCATTCACCCTCCCAATTCTTATTTGGCTTTAGGTGGGTGAGACAATTTCACCCACCTGGGTTTATGTCAAAACCAAACACAAAATAGGACGGTGGATCAATTTTTAGCCATTTTCACCCTCACAAGAACTCCCCCCAACTCACCCATAAGTTGTTTGAACAAGAAAAAAAAACAGAACGCTAAATAAGTGAATCCAGTTTCAAGCAGCTTATTTGACAGAACACGGCAAGATGTTTTCAAAGGAACTATATCTTTCCATGAACTGCATAAACAGAACTAATTAAAAGTCTTGTAAACCTCATTAAACCATATGGACTAGAAACTAGAAGGAATAAAAATATAAAATGAAGTTTAACAGTGCATACAACGGACACTTACTCTGAAGTAGACAATTTGTATATACTCTGGATATTTTGTAGAGATTAGCTCAACACAACGCCTCCATGTATGGTATGGAGCATTCAACTCCAGTGCAAAGATATATCTTCTTTTCGCTGTAGCATGTAGGTAGCTCGATCGATCAGATAGATGAATCTGGGCTGGCTCTCATTACATCATCTATAATAAGCACCAGACATGCACTCATAAGGAGACTCTAGTGCTTTTTCATCTCATGTAATTAACCAACAAAAATTTCAAAATCATTACATTGTTCCAGTTTACAAGACTCTTATAGTAGCCAACTATGCTACTCTCTGATCCTATGATTTGAACATTCCTGATAAACATCATACATGTAAACATAAGGCAGGATACGGTCAAATTATGATGTTAAATGTAGATTAGAACTCTGATTCAAGATATAGTCACCTTTTACTTGTTTACTTTTAAATGATGGAACCAACAACATTCACCGGAAGAATTAAGATCTTACCTGGTCTTCTCAAAAATTATGATATCCGATCATCATCAGGTCGCTAGATAATGTGGTCTTCTCCATCCTTTGAGCAGCATTAAAATGTCATCATACTAAAAATAAAAATAAACGAATAAATAAATCTTGCTGAAGTAATAAATCGGTGAACAAAACAAAACAGCTTGTTTGGAAATCTATAATGAATCCTGAATGTAGAGCTACAATCTGGTAAATAGATAAGAAAGTAATAATGATATGCATAAATTTATTCGTGTTTGGTAATGATATAAAGATTTATGTGTTTGCAGTCATTTGCCTGTGTTCATAAACAAACACAGGTACAGGTTTTTTCTTGTAGTGACTTAGGTTGCTGACCACAAGTGTTACAGAACAAAAATTTATTCAAAACAAAACCGAACTGCAAAATTGAAAGAATATGCAATACTCACGATCTCTGGTAAAGGGATGACCATCTATCTTGACACTTTCTATGTGGGAAATCTTGGCCCACTCGGAATTATCAGCACCAGCAAAACTCTTCTTCATCAATGGACATCTACATATGTCTAAGAGAGTTATTTTGGTAAGGCGTTGCATAGCTCCCTCAGATGGCATATGCTTTAGCTTCTTGCAGTGGTAGATGTACAACTTTTCCAGAGAAGAAATATTCCCAAGCCATTCAGGAAATGCCTCCATACCAAATGTCTGCAGTTCTAATGTTTTCAGATTAGTGAGATACTGAGTTTGAACCAAGGGAGATCTCCAGTCCGGTTTCCCGATCAAACATAAAGATTCAAGATGCTGCTGTGGGTCTTGCAAGATGCGATTGAGATTATCGGCAAAGGAAACTTGATCTATTGAGTCTGAGTCCGCACCAATCACCAAATGCCTCAAGTTCCTAACACAGCCAATAATCTCGGCGGGAAAAGAATTCAATTTTGGAATATTTGAAAGATACAACGTTGCAAGACACGACATTCTCGGCAAACAAGAGATCACTGAGGACGTCGCCAAATTTTGCAAACGAGACAGGGCTAAATAGGAGAGAGTGGACGCACATGACTCCAACAATTCCCTTGGCAAATCAGTCAGCTCTCTGCAGTTTAAAAGGCTCAACTGACAAAGTGAAATTAGTCCTAGAGACTGTCCCCTGACACCTGGAATTGACTTGAGTTTCGGGCAATGATATATCCTTAACTTTTCCAGAGAGGGAAGGGTGCCTAGATCATCTGGTAATTCACTCAAGCTTTCACAATAACTTATTATCAATTCTCTCAGTGATGCTCCATCAACTAGCAAGCACGGCACAAGACGCGTCAACTTGGGACAACGATGGATCTCCAAAGAGCAAATAATTGAGTTATTGATGAAAAGCCCTTCTGGGAGATGAACCAATCCTGGCAATTCACTGATAAGAAGTTTCTGGAGACACATTGTGTTGCTAAATACATTTGAGAACGGAAAATCTCCACTCAAATTCTCCAAATGTAATTCTTCAAGGCATGGAAAACGACATGGTACACTCTTCAACTGTTGACAAGATTGAATTTTCATGAATGAAAGGCAGGGAAACACAATGGCTACTCCTTCCACGTCGAACCAATCTGTCAAGTTTGGCATGTCCTGTATGTACAACCTTTGAAGTGCTGGAAATAGGATTTTGTTCCCTGGAGAACCGATATTGCTGGAAATTGTTGATGCGTTGCTGCTAGTTTCGTACCCATAGAATGAACGGCCTATACAACGTACATTAGGCAGACTTTGAAACTCCAGAATCTTGAGGTGTGGGAGGTGACCCAGCATGGGAATTTCTTCACATCTTTGGCAATTTCTAAGTGATATGTGCATCACACATTTAAGCTTTATCCCACAACTGTGAAAGCCTCTGCGCACTTCCATCTTCATAGTCCACAAGGGGAAGTTCTTGCCTGCATATCCATTAATTTTTAAGACCTTCAAATTGGGGTGAGGTTGGAGTCCTTCTAACACATTCTCGTCATTAGTTTCACCTTGTCTTGCTTTATTCCATCTTAAATCCAAGGCATAAACATTTCGTTTACTGAACAAATCTGCATGCTCAGCTTCTGCTTTATCCTTTATCCTTTCCAGATTATGAATTTGCAATTTTCCTTTGAGACTTTCCAGGTCCCCAAGCTCCCCAATTCTGCATCCCTTCTCATTGCCCACTTTGTAGAATTTCAAGGTTTGAAGAGATTTTAACTTCCCTATTCCAGGAGGTAACTCTATGGGTGGGAAGACAAGATGTCTCAAGCAAATTAAATCGGCCAATGTGTCTGGAAACTTTATCAAATATTGTGGGGCGTATAGAGTCTGCAAGTTGAATAGTCTGCAAACTGAATCTGGCATATATTTGATATTTGTATCAAAGATGTCAAGATACCTCAAATGGATTAGTTTCTCAATCTCTCTTGGCAGCAGGTCAAGATCTGGATTTGCAAGTGTTAAAGTATGCAAATAGCTGAAGCCTGACAACATGTGTGCAACCTTACCAGTAAAGAAAAAGGATCTCAAAAACATTGCTTGTTCTCCTGAGATGAAATATGGATCAGCCGCACTTTGTGCAAGATATCGAACTTGCATATAATTTGATGGTCTATTCCGCTCATGAATGCCTCTAGTTCCAGAGATTGAGCAAGCTAAATCATGCACAAGGCTGTGCATGCGACAACGTGTGATATTGCCAAAGACATCTCTCTCAACATCCTGTAGTAGAGAACTCTGCACTAGAAGCTCAAAGTGTCTATTGCCCACAATCTCCATATCGTATTTCTGATCACCCTGGAGAAATCCTTCTGCCGCCCAAAGCCTAATGATCCATTCCCTCAATATTATAGAATGTTGTGGGAAAACAGAAAAATATGCAAAGCATCTTTTAAGGGATGAGGAGGGCAAATGATCATAGCTCAACTTCAGAATTTTGAATACATGATTCTCAGTTTGTCCAAAGTCTAAAAATTGACTCTCTAGAAGAGAACGCCACTCATCTTCGGATTTACCACATAGAAAGCCTCCAACTACTTTTGCAGCAAGTGGCAATCCACCACACCTCTGTGCTATGCATTTCCCTGTTGCTTCATATTCCTCTGGATTATGTACTCCCAGTAAGGCTTTCGCTTTTATTATGGACCAACAATCATTATCGGACAAGTTATCCAGTGGATGAGCATAAAGTGGTTTCATACTCGAAGCAATCATCTCCTTTCTTGTGGTAACAAGAATGACATTTCCACTTCCAGAAGTAACTCCAGACAAGGAGCCAATAAAATCATCCCACTTATTAAACTCTTCATTCCAGATATCATCGAGGACAAGCAGATATCTCTTTTCTGCCAAAAGTTTCTGAATGCTCTCCAAAACAACTTGTTTGGTTAAAAATCCTTGAACGCTTTCTCCCGTTAATGACTCAAGAATCATCTTAAATAGAATCTCTGCATCAAAATCAATGGGAACACAAACCCACATTTTCTTTCCAAAATGAGCTTCTATCTTTTCATGATTAAAAACGTTCCTGGCTAACGTGGTTTTCCCCAGACCGCCCATGCCAAAAATAGGAAAAACATGTAAGGTTTCATTAGGAGAGGCAGTAACTACCATTTCAACCATTTTCACTACATCATTTTCCCTTCCGACAACATTTGGCTCGACATAAAATGAATCGGTTTTCACATGTCCAGCAGCACTAGCATGATTTGCACTTACAACAGCCATCTGAAGACCATAACTCACAGCATCTTTGTTAATTTTCTCCAATTTTTCATTAAGATCTCCGATCTTACGAGCCATTTTTCTAGCAAAAAGTAAGTTATTAGAGCCAAAAGAGAAGAAGCCCAATACCTTTTCCTTTCTGTAGTTTTGATTCTTCACTTTTTGACAGAGAAGTTGGTAGTTGAACTCATCCAGGATAGCATCGGCCTCGAAAGCCACATCTTCCAGCTGCTTCAACCACTCCTTGACAGAAGCGTCGTTGATCTCCTTGTTCTCAGCATCAGACAGAAACTTTTGAACCATGACTAGTGACTTTTGCAGCTTTGTGACGTCCCTCTTGTAACCGAACGTGCGCCTAATCTCATCAAAGGATACCGAGAGCAGATTTTGCAGCAAAACTTGAACTGCAGCTCCAAGAACAGCTTCCCCTGCCATGATCGATGTTGCTTCGAAATTGTGAACTATTGTGAGAAAGAAATCAAATGCGTGTTTAGCTAAGGAAAGGACTAGAGAGAAAAGGTTAGCAGCAAAGTCTTTGCGAAATTGATCAAGTAAATTAATCAACTCTTTTTATCAAATCATAAACTACACTAACACATTGCTTAACGCGTAATCTGAGTTTGCAATTTGCCTAATAATAATTATTATTAATTAAGTAATAATGTGTGTCAAGCTAAGTCAACTGTTACCAACATCTATAAGTATAGTAAATACATAAGTAGATTATTACCTGCAAATCATTCATTAGCACAGGAAATTTCCAGGAAACTGGCAAAGTGAATGCATCTAAATTAACAGCTTAAATGACTAGCACCACCACCTGCAAATAGAAGCGAATGAAAATGGATAATCTATCAAACCAAAAGCGTAGCTGTAAATTTTGATTTCGAAAAGAGAAAAACAAAAACCAGTATATCATATGTATCTCAGCGAGCAGTGATAATTATGTACCCCAAACAGAGAGTTGCAGACTTGCTCAAAGTTGGAGATTTAATTTAATTCATGTGAGCTGCTGGATGTTCTCTTCTATTTGTTCTGCCAGTGAGCAATTAAAGAAGAAGCTAGCTAATGCAGTTGATAAGCTACACCTAATCTTTCTGAATTCTTATACTTTTTCTCAACAAAAACCAGCTATCTGAACAAATCAAACTGTGCAGATTGAAGCACAGAGTCGCCATAGCATAGAGAATCAAGAAAAAACAAAAACATGAATGTTTCTGAGGGCGGGTCCATAACCAGAAGTTTCTTTCGAAATATATGTATCTGGAAACTTCGTTTTCATTGTGCTTCGTCATACCTTTTGATTGCAACATTTCTTCGATATTATAAATGCCATACATAAGTGTGAATCCAGTTTCAAGCAGCTTATTTGACAGAACATGGCAAGATGTTTTCAGGGGAACTATATCCGTCCATGAACTGCATAAACAGAACTAATTAAAAGCCTTGTAAACCTCTTTAAACCATATGGACTAGAAACAGGAAAGAATAAAATGAAGTTTAACAATAACACTTACTCTGCAGTAGACAATTTGTATATACTCTGGCTATCTTGTAAAGATTAGCTCCACACAACTCCTCGGTGTACGGAGCATTCAACTCCAGCGCAAAAATATATCTTATTTTCTCTGTAGGTAGCTCGATCAGACAGATGAATCTGGGGTGGCTCTCATTACATCATCTAAGCACTAGACATGCACTCATAAGGATATTGTAGTGCTTAAAAACTCAATAAATGCAAGACATAATGTTACAAATGCAGCAAATTATCGTGCTATAAACATCCTATTAAGTTGGGCAGTGATTTAGAGAATTTGAGTTCCTTGCTTACACATGCATTTTTCCTTTCCGTGGTCCGATCCCTTGGCAAGGGTATCAAGTAGTGTAGTTGTTAATGTGAAATGTGATTTTGGTTCTGAACAACTCCTTTTATATGCTTCAATATCTCATAATGATGATCAAATGCTGGTTCTGCAGGGTGATAACAGAGGTTTCTCCGGAGACCCCTCTGTAGATTTAAAGTTTAATCTCCAGAGATCAGGCCAATTAACACTCAAGGTGCTCAAACGACGGATATTGTGTGAACATTTAACACATAACAAAGCCTCTAGCGCACACAGAAAGACAGAGAAATGCTTTGGAAGTCTAGCTAACGTTTTGAGTGCAAGAAAAAATTTGATAATATTTGTAATGAACATGAGGTGACTAAGTCTTATTTGAATATCAGTGCTCAGAGCGATCAAGATATTGCATGTCTGAGGAGCTATTTACACACACGCGCACACACATTACAGAGAAATGGAATGGAGTATCAGCGTAGGGGAATGGAGCAAGAGTGACAAGAGATGATGGTTTGTAAGATAATGTTGAAGGCCAAAGCTGAAGAGTCGAACTTAAAACTTTGTTTCCTGATTACTTGACCAGTCCATGGTACATCTAAGATTATTTTTCCCAATCCTTTTCGAATTCAAATTCAAGTATGAATGAAACTTTCAGTTCAGTTGAGTAAACAAGAATACTTACCGTAAGTCCGTAAATTCGTCAGATGTCCTCTTGAAGTCAGAAATGATTTCCTGTGGAGACTTGATAACCCTTTTGGTTAAAATCGGACAAGTGGGGTCCTGCATTCTACCGCCACCGGATTATCATGAACCACGGTGGGGTGAATGACATACCATATTCCTTGGTGAAATCCGTGGACATGCTGCCCCATTCCTCAAATTGCTCAAACTCGAACTCCATGTTCCTCTGAAACATGCAATGTCACTTGTCATTCAATACTTTTAACACATCCGACAACAGAATAAGTAAACTCTAAGCAGGAGAAAAGCATACCGCGCTTATTTTGTTATACGATTTAATACAAACTTGGCCAGTCTTCAGAAACATATATCCGTATAGGACCAGGGGGAGGAAGATTCCCAAAAAGGACCGCCCATCAGCATTGCAGCCCTAATAGGCCAGACAGAGAGATTTAGTCATGAAAATGGACAAAAACTCAATATGCAAGACATAATAATGTTACAGTGTTGCACACATGCGGCGGCATTCTCTTGATGTAAACTTACTATGAAATTGGGCATTGATCTGTTGAACTACTCACTCACCTATCTCTTGGTATAAGCTTCTCAATCAAATCATGATGAACCATATCTCCACCATACTTAAGGTAATGATCAATCAACATGGAAACATTAGCTGCCTCAAGTGAAAAGCGTTTACTTTCCATTTCCTCCAAGAGTGGTCTTGCCTCTAGCAGCTCATTGTGTTTCAAACAACCTTTGACAATAATGTTGTACGTAGCATATGATCAGGGCTGCAACCACGTTTTTCTATTTCCAACAACATATCCTTTGCCTCTTTGCGAAATCCATGTTGACAGTGTCCTCCAATTATTGCGTTGAATGTCTTAAAGTTGGCCGGCAGACCTTTGGGAGGAAGTTTATTAAGGAGATCCATTGCCATTGAAAATGCTCCATCTCCACATAATCCGTGAATGAAGGAATTATACGATATTATGTTCGGTTTAACTTCATTTTCTTCCATCAACTGAAAAGCTGAAAGTGCCTCTGAAACTTGTTTATTCTTGCAAAGTCCATCAATCATAGAAATGTAAGTTACCACATTAGGTGTTACATTGCTCTTTTTCATCTCTTAGAACAGATTCCATCCATCATCAAACCTCCCTGCAGAAAGCAATCCATCTAGCATTGTGCTATAGGAAACTATATTATGTCGTAATCCTATATGAGGTATTTCCAGGAAAAGCCTCCAAGCCTCATCAACGTCACCCTTCCTACAATATCCCTTCATTAAACTACTGTAGGTGATGATACTAGGTTTAAGAGCAGAACCCAAGAGTAGATGGAATATTTCCATAGCTTTTGCCATGTCTCCTCCTAGACAATAACCATCAATCAATGCATTATATGAAACAATATCAGGAGAGATGTTTCTGTGTCTCATAGCTTCCAAAACTTTAACTTTCTCGGCATATTCAACACTTCCTTCCTTGCATAAGGCATCTACTGATATGTTATAAGTAATAACATTAGGAAGGATTCCACGAGCCACCATCTGATTTGGGAATTCTTTTGCTTCCGTCCATCTTCCAGAATCACATAAACCTTGAACCATCAATCATAAGTATTGTAAGCTTGAAAATTCGAAGAGATACCCTTGTGAACCATCTTGAAAAAGAATTGGAGTGCCTCATCAATCATAAGATATTTACATAAGCTATCAATAATAGTAGTGTAAGCTTGAACATTTGGTTGGCACCTTTGTTTTTCAAAGTGTTTAAGTAAAGTAAGGGATGTCGGCCTATAACGGGCTTTGCACAACCAGTCGATCACAGTGGCAAGTGTAATTTCATTACGTTCACATGCTGACAACTTTCTAAAGAGCATGTCAGCCTCTGTGACCTCCTTGTTCTCCAAGAAGAGACCTTTAAGGAGAGTGGTGTAGGTGGTGACATTGGGTTGAATACCAGATTTAAAAAAGATACCCAAAACAGAAAAACCATGATCAACACTATTGAGACTGGAGCAGCAATTGATAACAATAGACAGTGTGTACTCATCGTAAGGTATACCACATTGACGCATTTTGTCGAACATGTGAAGTGCACAAGAGTAGTTCACCAAAATGACAGAGTGAAGTGGCTGCATTCTGATTTCTGGACATACGATCGAACAAGGAGATAGCATCCTGTTTTACACGTTTGAAAATCCACATAGGTTTGGGGTATTGTGTTTACTCGAGGTGCAGTGTGGAAGGATGAGAAAAGAACCATGGAATCTTGGTGAGAAGTAGCAGTAATAGTATGAGAAAATGATGAAATTCTGGTTAAAATCTTGGTGAAAATTGCAGAACCAAGAACAACTTTGCTTCTGCTCATCATCATCATCATCTTTTCTAGAAATGTTTTGTCTTTGATATTTTGCTTCTCTTCTCAGTCTAAAGAAAGGGGGCAAATTGTCAAAATGGGTAAAAGCGTCATCTTAAATAAAATCGCTATTGCTATATCACGATATTTTGGAGGGGGATTGTTTGTGAGTGATTAATCAGTTGAGATCAGGTGAAGTTTCTTTTGCCGCTACTGGTGCAGTACTAGAAGAAATTAAAATTTTGGCAAGGAATTTTCTGTCCTGTTCCTTTAGCTTCGTTCTTCGAGACGGCAACAAACTAGCACATAGATTAGCTTCTCATATTATTGATGATTGTACTAGTAATACAGTATGTTTTACTCAAACAAAAAAAATACAATACCCCATGTAAATATTGGCCATACATGTAAAAATGAAGATTCTTTTTCAAAGATGCAAATACTAGATAAATTACGAAACGTCAACATAAAAGTTTCCATACCGTACGGAAGGGAAATTGTCCAAATTAAGTAAAACATTCAACCAGTCAGGGGGATAGTCCCAAATAAAATGCAAGGAATTAAAAACCAATGCCTCTTTTCCAAACAATCTTGTTCTTCCTTGTTTGGCAAGGTGATCTGCTACTTTGTTCATCTCCCGGTACACAAAAGTAATCTTGACTTCATTTAAGGCTTGGATTTGAGCATCAATATCCTCCAAAAGCACCTGGTGGAATAAATGAGCTTCCTCTCGCCTGCTAAGAGAATTCAAAATCAATTTAGAATCAATTTGGACAAGAATTTTATGAGCCCGAATATGATGACAAAAGTAAAAATGAAGATTCTAATTCTTAAAAGCTGGGTTATGTACAAATATGAATTTTGTGGTTATGCGCCTTTAGTTAAAGAAGATTGGTGGAAGACTAGAATTTACCATCTGTCGTGCTAAAATTTTTAAAATCTCTTTTAAACATCTTATAAGAGTTGACGATGATACTTGAAAACAATAAGAGAACATTTGTCTTTCATATCTAATGAATATAATATGAATCGTCATTTTAAATAAACGATCCAAATTTTGGATGAATTTAATACATAATCTTGAATATTAACGTACTGTTTGCCTCTGATTTAAGAGAGCCCTCTCGCCCCCCTTAAATTAATATTTAGTTTTGTCTTAATTTAAAAAAGTCCAAAATACTCTTTAAAAGACCCTCCTTAAATCAGTTTTCGTAGGCCTTCCTTGAATCAGTTTTACCTAAATTAGAGCTAAATACTTCGTAAATTTCAAGGGAGTTGTTGTACTTCCTCCTCTGTACTAGAGCTGGATTAATAGGTGAGGGGTTAATCACCAAACTTATTAATTCGGAGACATAGTATTACAAGTGTAATAGTTTATAAGGTTTAGTCCATTTTTTCCTATTATAAATATTGTTAATTAATAAATAAACAT
>JAQRGC011552285.1:0-12837 GCA_028659135.1 Plantago lanceolata | reverse complement strand
GCTATCATTAATGGAATCTATCTTCTCATTGACAGAAAATATCTGCACAGTAGTTTCATGTTTAGCAACTCGGAAATTAGAACATAGGTACACACTAAAACAACCAAGTTCCAAAAATTGCAGAGCCAGCCTTTAACCAAACAGAAACAGTCTAATATATATACATGCATATGTAACAAGAAATTTACACTTCCACAAAATACAGTAATCAATTTACAAGCAGTAAAGACTATAAACAGACAGAGCACCAGACTCCATCTTCTAGTGCCCAAGTTCAGATGTCAACGGACGTGGTCTAGAGTCTAGCACACAAGTGCTTGAATTAGATTCTAAAGTTTTATAAGCAACAGACTTACAGAAAGTAGTGCCAAACACAGCACCACGAATAAAGAGGAAGATCCAGAAATGCAATTTTCTATGATAAATGATAGTACATCATAAAACTAGTTAGTTGGTCCCGTTCTTAACCTTTTTAGCTTGATCTATAGTTCAAATGGATGCCATTAACTGTGCACATATAATTTAATTTCTCAATGTAAGGTGAAAAGATTTGGTGTTATATGGAGTATGTCTCTAAACTCATGTCTTAAATTTTATGTGGATCGCACAGTAAAAATTTATCTCCCACCTTATGCATTTCTCAATGTACACTTTTTGACTTTCTAAAGTTCCTCTTGCATGTATACCACAACAAGCATGAGTCCATGACCATTAATCCAGGATACATCACTTGGTTTTTTCAGAGTGGGATGCTTACAAGACATTTCTTACACACGGTATGTATCCTGATATAATTCAAACGTGTATCTAGGACTCCTTTGTCTAGTGTAACTGATCTGTTTCTTTATTAATCCCTTTCTTACGGATAATATTTTTTGATTACCCCACAGCCACCACCCCCAGCAAAAGAGAAGGAAAAGTATTTAACAGATTTCAACATTTTAGATCAATGTAGACCTGGCTGTTTTTGATAATTCTACTAAAGAGTAGTATTTGTTAAGAATGCAAGTAAAAAAGAAAACAAAATAAAAGAAAAGAAAAAGAAAGAAAGGAAAAGAACAAGAGAGAAAACGGATCAAGAGTCCAAAGTCCAAACCTTGTAGATCTTGTTGCTGAACACTTCAAGCAATCTGAGTTCAGCATTCGGACTAGACAGCTCAACCTGTTAAACATTACAACTTTACAGTCATCTGAAAGAGTGCTGGAGCCTCAAGCATCATATACCAACAAACAGGTCTCATACTTACCTTCATCTTGAGCTCTTCAAGTAGATCTCCGACATTGCTCTCTTTTGGCACCCGAATATTGTGAATTTCAATCTAGTCACAGGAGAAAGTGGAATAATGTGTTAGAACTTACACACTAGGAAGCATGCTTATATATGTATGAGAGCTATAGATCTCATCCACAAAAGGAGTCCAACAATCCAAACTCACTTCATTGTTTGCTGCCTTGCGGAAAGCAACTTTGAGTGTTCTCAGGCCTTGCAATTCTGGCAGAGGGATGTCCAGAATTTCATAGTACAAAACATCACAAATCTGATCAAAACAATAATGTTCATTAGTTTCAGGTGCTCAGCAAATGAACTTCGGGCCTCAGATTTGGGTGATCTGGTACTTGTACCTGACTGTAATGTGTCAGCATATCCACCAAGGTATCCACTCCTCGATACTTTATCGGATGAGGTTTTGGTTGCTGAGAGTAAGAATTGTGTGATGTAAGCCGGATTTTAGATGGATCATCAACTCCAAGCTTGAGGGCTAATTTGTCTACGACGTCATCATACGTATCAAGCTTTGACCTTCACAATGAATGAAACTCTGTTGTAATGCAATTGATTGAAGACAGCATAACCAATTAATATCTAAATATTAGATTTGTTCAGTTGTTGCACTTACATTTGTAGACAAAGTCCATCCTCTTTCGGCTTTTCTAGGGGTCGAAATTGAACAACCTGCGAATGTTTGATAGTGAAAGTTCAGAGAATATGTAAATACAGATGGAAGGTGCATTGAAGTCCCAAGGGTGTATACAATGCCCCCGTACCAAGCTTTCACTTAATATAAAACAAGAAATGTTTGTAAATTGCTAGATCATCAAATTGAAAGAACATGCTACAAAGTACCAATGAGCGTTATCAACTACTGATCTCAAGACAACAGCTGGCGCCCTAAAGGAGATCATTTGCTCCTAATATTAAACATTTTATGGACGGATTCTGGAAATTGTTAGCATGTAAAGCCATGAGATAAAACATACTCTAATTGATCTTGTGATTGTTGCTTATTAGTACAGACCAGAATCCAAATTCAATTCAGGTGGTCTTGATTTTACTCTGAACCAGAAAAATTTCTCACTATGAAAAAATTTTGGCAACAGATTGTCTTTATGTAAGCATATGCAAGCTCCATAAATAAAGGCAAGTCAAGAAGAATATTCAGCTACTCGGTAAACGAAAGTAAAAGTGGACAAAAATCACAGAGCCAAGTTGGCATTATATAAGGGTGATATGATATCCTAGGAAAGATACTGGTTAAAGTTGGCAATTTCAGGGAATTAAGGAAGAAATACATGAAAACTAGCTATATGCCCAACATGTAAAGTCAAGTCTTCAGCTCTATGATACAAATCTGAATCCTATAATCACTCCTTACACAGTTAACAAAAGAAAAAGAATCTGACAGTCCCATAAGAAAGTAATTCCTAAATAGATTACAAAATAGTATTAACAAAGAACTGAAGAAGCTAATGAAACTTACGCGCAGATTGTGGCGAAATTCTAAGAATGAGGGAACGTCTGGATAAGGAAGTTGCTGGATACTTTCATTTGAAACAGACTTCTGAAAACAGACTATGTCCCCATCCTCAAGCTGCAAGTACAAGGCAAAGGAAAATAATTAACTTCTTGCCTCCCATATGAATCACTGTTGTTATGATTAACATATACCTGGCTAGATCTAAATGAAAATTTCTTGTCAATTGGTTCACACATGACAACAGGGTCGAATTTTATTTCCTGGAACCCAAAGAAAAAGGAGGAATTAGATAAGATGATAAGTTATATGCATTCAATTTTATCTTATTAAATCCATAAACAATATTTGGACCTATAAAGTACTTGCATATAAGAAGGCTTCCCCTCAATTGCCATGGACAACTACTAACAGAAAAGAATATGAGTAGATTTCTCAGACACAATAGGATGGCACAGACCATCCTATGTAGTGGTAATAAAAAATCACTTCCCCGCCTTTCAGGAAGGGAAATAAAAAAAAATGATAGCTGATCTAATAAAAATGTGGCAAGACTCCAATTCAGGAACAGTAAAGGTTGGACAACAAAGAAATGGTAAATAAATATGCATGAAGAACTCCAACAGTCAACACTATCAAATAACGATGCACAGGGAAGTGGTAGAGGTATAGTCACAAGTAGTTGGTTATCGAAATGAATGTGAAGTTTATCCAGCTTTTACTTTTTAATTTCTTGACCATCTAGAATTAGAATTGCAACAAATTCTACAAGATCATGATGTCTAAAAAAAACTGGCAAATAACAAGGCCTTTTCCTAACTAAATGAGATGCCATATATTGAACTAACCTCAAAAAGATCAATCTCTTCATCAGCAGCATAGCCTGCTATTTCATTCAGTTTAGCCAAGATTTCAATTGGCTTGCCATTTTGTTTTACAAATAGTCTTCCAGCATATCTACAATGAATGACAATAGTGATTGTTAAATGGCATAGTTTTATCAATCTCTCTCTCTTAGAAGATATGTACAGGAAAAATATGTAAAATACAAGAACATAAAAAAAAGTATGACACCTCAGCTCTTCTTTCTCTGGATCATAGAGCTTGAAGAATAACAAAAGATCAGTATTTCCCTTACTTGGAAAAGGAATGGGCCGCATATCCTGCACGAAAATGTAAAAATTCATTAATATCTGTCATAAAAGGAAATGGCACCTTTGAGTAATTTCTTTGCTATTCTCACATAATTTACATACCAATCCAAACTCAACTTCCAAGTACAACTTTAGCTCCGTGATTTGACCCTTATTTGATACTTCCCTCAGTTGCCCAATCTACAATCACATCAACTCCAACATGAGGATGAACAGCAGAAAATTAGAAATATATATCAAACGCAAGTCTATAAGCCGTTCGCGAACCTCTTACACTGATGCAGATCATATCTAATTTGGGGACAAAGTTCAGATCTTCATACACATAGATATAGCAATTTTGTCTTTCTAAAGCTAAATTGCACCTAATAGTACCATTACCTGAGGTAACCTAACAGCCAATGACTTACCAATATGACTTCGAAATTGGACTCCCTGTTCTGAATCATACTCTACATTAAAAAAGAAATGTAACTTTGCCTATTGCCAACATAACTGGCAATGACTTTTCCAAAGCTATTGGAGACGAAGAATAGGCTTCATCTCCTTCATAACTGGCTTCTGGAGATTCAAAAGCTCAACATATGCATAGAATACCATGTTCACCATGTGAAATATCTTAATTCATGGAGACTAGAGTAACGCACGCTTAATAAATTGACGAGCGTGTAACTGTTGTCTCTTTAATAGTCTAATTTTGTACGACTATAATCAGAAAAATGTCTGGAGAAAAACATCGACCATAAACTCAGTGCAAATCATGTCAAGCAGTGTCATCTTGATCATTCAGATACGAATTAAGACACTTACAGTTTGTGTTTCCTCTAAGAGTGACAATGGCCGGTTAGGACGATAAGTATGATTTTGCCGCTTTGCCCAGAGCCAGTAGCGCTGGAACTGCACAGGTATGCCAAATTCTTTCGCAGCTTCTTCCTGCAATTAGCTTCTGAATCAGATGCCAATGGAACTACTAACAACAATAACAAGACTTGCCAGTTTCAACTTTCAGCCATGAACCACATAGTCATAATTAATTCTTGTGAATCATTACATGAGAAACAAACGAATTATAGGTCCCTTGAGAATAAAGGGATATAAAAGTAACATAATTCTTATAAAAAGAAGAAAAAACAACAGAAAGCAAGAAGATGAAACAAAACAATGTAAGAGTGTAAACTAGTCAAAAAAAAAATTAATACGTGAGCAGATACGAATTTGACTTTAGTCATCACAGATACTAAAACAAACTTTTCTTCAGTTAACTCACAGCCTTTTTAGATCATGGAAATTAAATCATATATCATATCGTGATTCAATATAATCCATACAAACATTGTCTAGCAACCCCATTTCTGACTGAAGCACTATCTAGCTTAAGTCAAACCCCTGCTCGTTGCAGTCATGACACTAGAGTGAAAAGCTCCAATTTAATAAACCTCAATGACATACACGTATGGAATGTGTTGTAGGCAAGGGAACATGTTTATAATCAACCTCTTTGTCAAATATGATTATGCATGTGTTGTTTTTTAGTGATTTACTACTCCAGAGTCACTGGACATATCTACAAATTTTACTAATTAAAAAGGCGAGTATCGCAGTATTATCTCATTTCAACACAAAATATGACATCTAGCAAAAAACTATCTGCATAGGTCAATCACACCTAATTTAACAACAAAGCTTTACTCAGCGAATCATAAAGCTTACTGGAATTATATGTTCAAAATGTATCAAATCATACAACTTAACGGCATCATTTTCAAAATTTTCTTCATACAAAAGATACAAAAAGCAACAAGTTGCCAGCGGTAAGACTTCAAACAATAATAGTAGGAAAGATCTTGTGCCTGCGTTTATACCTTGAAAATGTTGAACGGCGTGAGCTTTTGAACACGGAAACTCCTAACTTTATCATGATCAACTAAATCAAAGAACACATCCCGTCCAATCTGTCGTCGAAAATCTTCATCGGTTGCAACCTGAAGTGAATACATGATTTGTAGATAAGAATAATCCATCTTAAAATGGTGAGACGGATGCTAGCAATTGATAAAATACTACACTACCTTTCAATCGAATTGGAATTTCAGGGACTTTTGGTCTCATAGTAAGTTTATTTACTCCAACAATTTACTGTTATGTATTTTGTGTGTTTATCGCATATGAAAGAAGAGTAATTATTACATATCTAAAAAAGACTCGTGTATATTTTCATAAGAAATGTTCAATGTTTTGTGAATGTATGAGAGTCTTCTTTTGGTCTTTTTAAACTATGGGCTCTTAAGAGACAAACTCATGAAATACTCCCTCCATCCCAGACCGACTGTCACATTTGCTTTTGGGAATGGAGATTAAGGTATAGCGTAAAAAGTGGTTGGAATAAAGTGCATGTGTATAAAATATGCCAAAAAAAGGAAAGGTGGCATTTGTATTGGAGCGCAGAGAGAGGATTACCATTAAACAAATTAATCATTTCATTGTTGACATAGACCGGACATCATACAGTGAACAAACTGTAAATATTATAGGCACAACTATTGCAAGAACATACCTTTACAATTGCATAAAGATGAGCTTCTGTCTTCTCCTTTTTCTTTTGCTCTTTTTCCTCTTGTTCTCTTTTCAGCCTCTCCTAAAGAATACAATACAAGCTTTAGTAAGAAGAAAATATATCAAACAAAGGAATATCTTGTCACAATGTAAAACCAAGTAGTATCACCCTTAGATGTCCGGCGATATCATTCTCATCAACATTGCACATGATCTTATCCTTGTCACTTTCACGTATATACACAAGCATGTAAGCATTTGAGTGCTTTGTAAACTTGAAAGGAGTTATATTCATTCCCGTGTTTGTCTGCATCAGGTGCTGTAAAGAACCAACATTAAGGACAAGATTTCGTATAATAGAATCAATATAAACATTTTTTTTCCTTTTTTTGATTTGGTGGGGAGGGGGGTGAAGAATAAAAGGGAGGTGATAATGAGAATCAGTGAAACTTACTTCTTCTTCACCACCATACAGCTCGTCTAAAGCCTTTTTCATATCTTCTTTTGTCACTTTATCATCATCAAACTTATACCTGAAACCATTCACAGTAACTACATTAGTCCAGATAACTGAGAAAAATAATTGGACAAATGTCTCAGACATCGCAAGTACAATTAAATCCTGATTACAGCCCATAAAATAGGTTATAGGACCAAAATGTTTAGTAGACAAACTGTCATGGGCAAAAAGAACATGGACAAAAGATTAGTGCACCTTCTGCAGGGCCAAAAAGATTACCCTATTAGTGGATGTCTTGATGGAAGATACTCAATAAACTACATTCGGGTTTTATGAAATTGAACTCATGGTAGCTACAGGCATTTAAACTTCATATAGATAAGCATCTGATAATCATGCATACATAACATAATGAATCAGTGGAAATTAAACATACCACTGGCCAGAAAGTGTCGGTCTGATAAAAGCATAATAGTGACCGCCATGCACACCACCACTGTGGACCAAAACACTGCAAAAAAAAATAATAAATGAATAAATAATGTTACAAAGATATAAAAAATTTGAAATTTTGAGTTGGACGGGGTGGGGTTGCATCAAATCCTTCTAGAAGCAAACAACAATGGTGATGCACCTACTAAACCACACGCTGGTGAAACTACAAGTCAAACTGAGGATCACCTTAGATGAAAGAAATGTTTAATATATCAGCTTAATGAAATTGTATGGCTGGTCAAGTGAAAATATAATTACTGTAATCCAACTTGGGTATTATTCCAAAATTGAAAACCATTAAAAACTTTTCACAAGAACAGTAAAATGAATTCTTAAGAAATAGCTTAAAGGGCCAATGGTTGGAACAAAACCCAATTATAGAACTAATAATGCTACAACTACTAGCCAAATAAAGCTGCACAGTCGAAATTTTTTGTTAAAATGTATCAAAGCGTAAATTGTACAAAAGATATCATCATCTCTAACCTGTGAAGTGTATAGAGGTTGCGCACGCTTTTGTCAGCATCAGGGGACAAGTATTTACCATTGTCTCTATCCAGATCAAGTTGCAGAGGGAACTCATAGCGATCATTTATCTGCATCAAAGATAAAGAATCACCTACATATAAGGTACTTTGCTGAT
Organism: Plantago lanceolata; assembly: GCA_028659135.1. Taxonomy (NCBI): domain Eukaryota; kingdom Viridiplantae; phylum Streptophyta; class Magnoliopsida; order Lamiales; family Plantaginaceae; genus Plantago; species Plantago lanceolata. The sequence goes on along the minus strand of JAQRGC011552285.1, from coordinate 4,779 downwards.
ACAAAACGCAACATTCGGAGGAAATAATTTGTTCTTACAATCTAAGCATTGAAGTTTATCCCCGCACTAAATAACACCTAAATCCACTACTATGCAGACATAAGGCACCAATATTAATCATTTAAAAGACTCGTAAAATTATTAAAATGGAATTATTAAGCTCAGAAATTATGGATTCTGAGCAACATAGATTATATACTAGTGTTATAATCAGCAAGTCATGTATTGGAAGAGAGATTTAACTGCTGACCTTCACCATGATGTCCCGTGCAAAGTCATACTCAAAACGCTTTAAGTGGAGCTGGAGCACTGGAGGGAAGTTGATAAATAATACCCCCTTTTTTGCATCCTGGATAAGATTAGCATGAGATATGAGTGCTCAAACAACAAAAGGGATTTCATCTCAGAGCACAAGAGAAAACCAAACTGAAAAAGGTCACATGACATCATATTTACAGAACTCGTAACTAAAAAGATCGGGCAAAAGTAAAACTATATATGCATCGACCCGCTCACCTGCAAACCATACTGTTCAGCATGATACTTGTTGTCACCCTCTAGATGTTCAACTGCAACATACTTGTCGAACGAAGCATAGACATCATGACAACCCTTGACATCAAGCTGAAGATCTGCACAGAGAATGCAGGCATTGACGGAGAGCAAGTGTCAGCACAGAGCAAGTACAGAGAGCAGATGAGGCATTGTAATGTTTTAGTATGATAAATATAAAATTACCGTAGAATGACTCCTTTCGACTAGATTTGTAGTCCACATTGATGCACTCAAGATAGTTCATGTGGTGTCCCTCAAATAACTGCTGGATAGCTCCTTCCACGACAGTTCTCTAGTGACAGGATGACAATAATTAGCGAAATTTACCAATTAGTAAATAAACTGAATATATCAGCATTGCGTTCAAACAAACCTTCATTTTCTCTTCAAGCTTTTCACATAGAACCCTATTAAGTTCTTGAACGTCATGTTGCAGGAAAGCATCATACGTGTCCCATCCAAACGATTTTGTCAACTCCTTAGTAGCAACGCTACTGTCACTATACTGTAACTTGTAGAATAGGCTTTGTAATGCCAGAGAAATACTTGCAGATGGTATATCATTTACATTAGTTGGCATATGGTATACAGCCTGGATAAAAAAATAAAAAAAAAGACACTCATTACATTTGAGAAGAGACTGTAATGTGAAACTAATCTACAGCCAGATAGGTCATGGACAGCTACTTACCTTCCTGAAGTATGGAATATGATACAACGTCTGGAGCAGGGAATTCATATAACAGGTAGCTCCTTGGTTTTTGAGTCCAACAAAACCTGTTTCCTTCTTTGAATCATACAGCCAATTATCCATTGCTTTATTGACAGCAACCTCAGCTTCAATTACACAGGTGTCTTCAACAAGATAACCTCGACTTAGATCGTAAAGTTCGCCAAGAGCCATGAAGGAAGTAAAACCCCAATCATTTTCTCGGGCATTGAATTGGTGTTGTGTATCTACAAAGCCAAATCAAGGCGTGAATAAAAAAAATATTCAGTCATGGAAAAAACAAAAAACAGTCTTGATGGATAAATCAGCAATTCAATCCACTGGAACTCGTATAAATAGTTTCCTCTAGTTACACCACCTGGCAACAAAGAGGGCCATTTCCAGGGAAAAATAATCTATAAGAGTAATCTACCTTCCAGTGTAGCTTTTTATCATGGACAGTAACTTAGGGGAAGTTCTAACTGCCAATAAATTTGTGTTCAGCATACTCAGCTTGCATATGCCTTCTCCGAATCAACATTTACAACACTACCATTACATCTTGAATTTGCAAGAAAAACAACTTTTTGGTATTTGGTAAGTTCTTTTATCAAGCTTAGAGTTGCCATGAGAACTATGAGACAAGTATCATCAGTTAATAACACAAAAAACAAGTTTGAACAAATTCACAGAGTCACCATCTAGCATCCATCAGTCTCCATAACAAAATGTCAAGCACTTCAGTAATGAGTTATGACCAAAAACCCAAAAGTAAAATCACCATGTGTAAATAGAGCCTTACATTCTCTGGCCAAAGATGACCAACGACTCCCCCCTCCCCCACACTCGCATACCCCCCTCACCACCAAACTACAGGATTTTTTTAGGACCTCATGATTTACAGGCATCATATGCATCAGTCTACTAAACCAAACGAATTAACCAGGTCTCAACAATGTACCATTCCTCAATTATAAACCAATCTTTTTGCATCAATCTAATTATGAAATTCTTCATCACAACGCATACAAATCATGATAAACACACACACATACAGAAAAGAGAAAAACACATTCTGCTGCAGTAAACTATTTTCAGTACCTTTCCTGACAGAATACTTGCTGTGAACTTGATTAACAACTGCCAAACTGAAGTGAGCGTATCTGCTCCAGCCATAAGGTAGATTAGCTGAGTCCGCGACATCCAGATACATAGACAGGAAATCAGTATTATTCCCCTTCGGAAAAATAAGAATCCGCCTGAAAATAATAAGGACAATAGTGGAGAATATAATTATTCAAAAAAAAATCAAAATAAACAACAGGTGTTAGCTCTTGACCTGTGAATAATACATAAGTAAATAAATTAAACACCAAATCAAAAGATTACCATTTGTAGTCACCAAGCTCAAATACGGGAGAATATAACTTCTTCAGAGTCAGCCTAGAAAAATTATCTATCCTCCAAGAAAACTTAGTCGTACGAGGTTCCGCAGCTGGCTGATTTTCTGCCGAGACTTCTGTCCCTTCTGCTGCTACATACATGATTGAGAAGTAAAAGAGATGTTAGAGTAAAGAACTATGCCATTCAGCAGCGTTCATATCATAATGCAACGCCACACACATTTTACTACAAGCCAGATACTAAAACTACAATACCATACTCTAGTACACTCATTGTTTCAACAATTACATCAAGAAGGGATAACCAGCAGATTTCATCCACGTCATCCGCACTAAACCCTAGTCATCAAATTGCGACAGCACGCACATTCCTCACATGATTTGACAGCCCATGACCATAAAAACAAACCACATCATCGCAATTATAAAACAAACCACATCGCCATAACGACGGATCATCATAACATTGACTAGAAACTTTCCCCCTTTTCCACTATGCCTCAACTGAACAGAACTCCACACGGAAAAAAATCACAAAACAGCAAACAACCAAACAGAAAAGAATTTCCCAGCTAAAAATCAAGCAAATAACAAAGCTCCTACAGTTTTCGGTAACCTAAATCTAGAATTAAAACAGTAAGACTAACAATCTAAGACTAAATTAAGTCCAGAGATCATCAATCACCGGTGCTGTTACCTTCCATGGGTTGAGGCTGAGGACCTTCGACCACATCCGATTGTGGCACCAGCATATCCTCGTCTTCTCGCTGTTGAAAATACAAAATCAAAGTTCAGCAATCAAAACCTGCCGCTTGATCGCTGTAATTGAGATTTTACCTAGTTTGAAGCACGAATTAAAAAAAAAAAAAATAGTGAAAACAGTTGCTGATTAAGTGTGGAAGCATTTACCTCGTTTGGTGGAGAAGTAGCCATCACAGTCATTCGTATAATGCGATTCAACCTTGGCTTCACGGGAGAGAGGAGATTGTCGACAAGAGAGGGGGGTTCGTTCTCAAATTTTTTCTGGATACGTTTGTTTGTACTCTTGGTGACTCGTCGCAAGGAGGATTGAAGAGGTGGTGGGGGAGAGGGAGGAGGGTACTTTGGGAATTTCATTGCTGTGTGTCACTATTGGGAGTAATTCCGATCGAAACTTCTACCGTACAAAACGCTTACAGCGACACCGGTTCGGTTAAAACACGGCGAGGTTAACCAATAACTGCAAACCGATGAAATTCTTACCGTTTAAACACCTAAAATAAACAATGGACCGATGTTCGAAACCGACGGCGAGGCTCGAAACCGGCGGCAAGATTTTTTATCAGTGTTTCTGACGGTAAATCGAGATAGATTTTCTAGGTCACACGGTCCTTATATACCACGAATATTCCAAAAAGGAAGAAAAAATAAGTGTGTGTGCACGCGCTAATAATAACTTCCATAATAATGACTTAGGGATTTAGGCTCTGTTCAGTTCACCTTAATTTCAGTTGTGTTCATTTCAGTTCAGGTCTATTCAGTTCAGTTCAGTTCACGTCCATTCATTTCAGTTCAGTTCAGTTAAGTTCAGTTCAGATTTGCTTAGTTCAAATTTGTACTTCAATTCAGTTCAGTTCAGTTCAGTTAAGTTCAGTTCAGTTAAGTTCAGTTCAACTTCATTCAGTTCAGTTAAGTTCAGTTTAGAAACTCTCAGTCGAATTGAACGGAGCCTTATATTGACGTAATGTAGTAGTCACATTTTAATATTACTTTCTATTTTAACAAGTATCTGTGTAAGAATTTATAAATATGGGATAAAATTATGTACGGCTTATGGGTTGTTAGATTACTTTCATAATATTAAATTCAAAAAAAAAAAAACTAAAAAATATTTTTCATTATATTCACTCGGAGATTTATAGTAAGTAATGTAGTAACTTCATTTCAATGTTGTTTTCTATTTTTACAAATGTGTATCGATGTAGGAATTATAAATTATTATGTACGACTTATGGGCGTCAGGTTATTTTATAATATTAAATTCGGAGGAAAAACACTAATAGTAATTTCCATAATAATGACTCGTAAATTTATATTGTGTAATGTAATAATTTCATTTTAATATTATTTTCT
>JAQRGC011552255.1:0-11172 GCA_028659135.1 Plantago lanceolata | reverse complement strand
TTTTTTTTTTATAGGTTACCTTCGAAGTCGTATGCTTGGGACGTGATCTAATCTCCCTTAGTCTGCGCACAGAAGTACCACGAGATTGGCCCCGCATAGTACATTATAATCTTGGTCCCGTATCATACTTTGACTAAGCTAGCTAGTAACCTTTGGAGTTTTGATTCTTCACGAGGAAAATAAAGAAATTGAAGGGGAGATATGATGTTATTTATGACATACTATATGATAGTATGCATGCATGTAAATTAAGTTGAAAATTCTTAAATGTATCTGTAGTTGATTTTCAAACTATAAAATCCACAAGTAATTAATAATTGTTGAGTCTTTGAAAGCAAAATAGTCCGCTGAATGAATAGTGATTATTGACGTGAATCTGCATACATAATCATCCAATAATGTAATGTAATAGTATAAATATTAATGCATGTGATATTTTTATAGCAATTATTAATCAATGCTCATGCTCATGTTCACTAGATGCATGATGCGTGCATCTTCTATTTTTTAGAATCGGCAAATTAATTGATATGTCTCGTTCTTCAGTAAGGCTATTTTTATAATTACTTGGCTCATTTTGGGCAGCAATTCGATAAAATGTACATTTGTTTTTTTTTAAACGGAATTTTTTTATTAATAAATAAAACAACGAGCATAAGTAATGATCGAAAAAGATTACACCAAACCACTAAACCAACAACAAACAAAGAGTGCTCCTAACCTGCTAAATAAGAACCGAAATCTCCCGAACCTCTGAAACCTCTTGAATCTCCTGAACCTAAACCTCCTAACCTCTTGAAACTCCTAAACCCGAACCTCTCGATACTCCTGAACCTACCAATGCTCCTAAACCTAAATCTCCTGGACCCGAACCTCCTGAATCTCCTGAACCCGAACCTCTTAATACTCCTAAACCTCTTGAATTAATCTCGAGAACCTGAACCTCGTGAACCTAAACCTAGATAAAATGTACATTTGTGATTTGTCCACTGTCTTGTTAGTACATGTAACGACCCGACCACTAATCGATTGAAATCCGACCCTTTAGGTCGGCGCGGTTACGTATGACATGGATCACACATGTATATTATTGTCCGCTTTAAATCGAAGTCCAGGCGAATTCGCTTTTAAAATCACCCAAAAGGCATCATACCATTGGGATAAAGGGTATATAAGTTAGCAACATATACACTCTCAATGGTTTGAAGCCTTTTGGGTAATTTTAAAAGTAAATCTGTGCGGTGTTCGGTTCAAAGCGGACAATACCATACCAGCGACACGTGTAATCCATGTCATGTGTAACCGCGTCGGCTTAAAGGGTCGGGTCTCAATCGATTAGTGGTTGCGGTACTCTTCGTTAATTTGAACTGACCTTGCTAGCTAATTGTGCAAGTTTGATTGATTTTATTTTGATGCATTTCAGCTAAATATTTTATGTTGACCATATAGAAGTATAAGTAGTACTCCGTGAGAGCATAATTAAGAAACATGATTGAACAAATCAAACTTTACAAGGTCATAACTAACTCATGTAAAAATCAATGTTGATTAAGTCCTCAATACTTATATGTAGAATTGGTATTGGCACTTGCCAGACAATTTGTGCAAGAGTCATGATTTTTCCATATGCGTGATACGTAAATGTAAATCATTTTGGCCATTTTCGGTTGAGACCTTGTGGAACTGTGGCATGTTCTCGGTATAGTGATTTTTTGAGTACTTTTTTTAGTAGGGAAACTTAGTCTTCATCTAATTATCATATTCAACATTAATGGAAAAATGATGGAGAATTGAAGCTTTATATAATAGTTTAAGTACAAGAGATAAGGTAATAGAATAATGAAGATAATTATGAAATACATGAAAAGATCCTAACTGATAAGTATAGAATGAAATATTCTATGAATATGTCAGATTCTACCTTATCCTACCTTATTGATAAAAATTGACGAGTTCTAGAAGATCTTAGCCATCTTTAGACTCTCCTAACCCTAACGGTCTCTCTAACTAACATGCTTGGGCTAACGGACCGGGTAAGAGCGTGCAAGGTCTCATCATCCCTCCCCCTAAATAAATTGACCTTATGCAATAAGGTCAATGACCTTGTTCTCAAGGTCGGCTTCCCCTTCTTCTTTCGTCCCTTTTCCCCATAGGCGATCCTTCTTTTTCTAAGCATCGAGCCAGCAGCGTAACTCAATAGCGCTTGGGTCGGCTCCAGGGACTCGTCGATACCAGCGTGTATTATCAGTTGTGGTTCTTCTCTGTCGGAGTTGTCGATCGGCGTTCCCTTGGTTGGACGAAGGGTATTCACTCCTTCTCTCATTTTTGCTCGCCCTATTGCTTGTAGCGTAATGGATTCATTGTTGGACCAGATGGTGACGAGCTTGTTCTTGAAGTCCATCGTGACTGGATTGGCTCGTTCGAACCAGGGAACTCCAAACATCATGTCTACGTGCGGCATCGGTAGCACGTGAAAGGTCATGGTGAACTCAACATTGTTCACTCGAATGCAGACGCCTTTGTAAACTTCGTCGCACAAGACGCGACGACCATTCGCGGTGATGACGTGAATCGTCTCAGTTCTTGAGGTCGGTGGCCAACTGAGGCGTTCAACCAAATGGGTGGAGATGAAGCACATGGTATCTCCACTGTCGATGAGAATATCAACGTCGTTGGCCACCCTTTACCATCAGTGATTGACCCTTGGTAGTGTCCGATTCTCCGTCCAGTGCCAACATGGCACTCTATCCCTCAACACCTACGTGTCCTTCCTCGCCTTCTCCTATATTGCGGTCCTCCTTGGCTTCGTAGATCTCAAGAATCATCTTCTTAGCGCCAGGACACACATGCCCAAAGGTGTTCTTCTCTCCACATGCGAAACACAATCCCTCGGCCCTACGCTTCTTCATCTCCTCATCAGTACACAACCTCACCCTAGGTCGAGTTTGAGGTGGCGTTCCACCACTTCCAGCAACTAGTGTTAAGGTCGTGCTTTTGGTGGTCGGTTTGGTAGCACTTGACCCAGCCTTTGACAGCTTCAGATGTTCGTCCTTCCTTAACGCTAGCTTTATCGCCGTCTGGAGATCTTGTGGATCCCGCATCTTGAGATCTATGGCGAGCTCGAGTTTGAGACCTCCAAGGAAAGTTCCCATCAATGCACTGGCGGCCAGTGAGGAACGTGGCTAACCAAACGCTCAAATTCAAGTAAGTAGTCGCGATAGCTTCCAATTTGCTTGAGCTTGATGATGGCTTCATTGGCGTTCTCGAGTCCATCGACTCCAAAATGCAGCAGTAGGCCTTTCTTGAACGAAGGCCAAGACTCCTTAGCGTCGATGTTGACGTGGACAAACCAACGCCACCATTGACGAGCTTCACCATCCAGATAGTATGAGGCTATCTGTACCTTTTTGAGCGGTGGTACTTCGTGAATATCGAAGTATTGCTCGGCGCGGTCAACCCAGTTGACGGCGTCTTCCCAGTGAACTTGGGAAATTTGATATGAACTCCCCTCGGTCGGTGCTCAATCAAACGTGGGCGTGGCGGTGTAGCCAGAACCTCATCGCTTGAGTCAGAAACCTCGGATTCAAAATCCTTGGTCTCGGTATCTTCTTCTTCGTGTGGGGATTCTTCATTCTCAAGCTCTTCCTCCTCCTCGGTGAATTCTTTAGTAACGAAACCTTTACCATCCTACTCGCGCACATCATCCTTGTTGGAATCATCGTGGAAGGTCACACGGATCCTAACCTCACCGTTTTCTTCGCGCGCATCATCCAAAATGGAATCGCCGTGAATAGTCTCAGATCTAGATCCACGGGGTTCCTTCTCTTCTCCAATGGATTCGAGGACTGTCCCTAGATCTTTCTCCTTCGGTGCGGAAGCACCCGTTTCCTCCCCTCTTCTCTTCTCTTCCTCGCGGCGGTAGGTTGGCTCGCGGCCGGATCCCTCAATGGGGCGGCAAGGCCAGCCCCTCCCCCTCATCTCTCGGACGGGGTGGCTGATCGGTTTGCGGGGCTCTTGATGTCAAGCCGATCGGCGCGACATCTCTTCTTGGAGTCGCTCAGATAGGCGCACCCTCCTCTCCTCTTTCCTTTCATCGCGGACCCTACGCGATTCTTCGCGAATTCCTTGCGATTCCAAGGCTAGGTGCTTGACGGTTTTGGACAATTTATTCAATGTCCTAGCCATCTTTTCTTGCATCTCTTCATAAGCGTGATGCCTACTTTTCTTCTTGGGTGGTGCAAGCGGCGGCGGTACACCAGCGGCGGGGGCGTCTTCTTGGTGGTCAGGGTAGCGCGTGGTGAAAGACGGAAGAGGATCTTCGGGCTCTGAGGCCAACTGTTGACACCCTTGTGGAACTGTGGCCCGTTCTCAGCATAGTGACCTCTTTGGTACCTTTTTGGTAGAGAGACTTAGTCTTCATCTAATAATCATATTCAACATTAATGGAAAAAAGATGGAGAATTACAGCTTTATATAATAGCTCAAGTACAAGAGATAAGGTAAGAGAATAATGGAGATAATTATGAAATATATGAAAAGATCCTAACCTATAAGTACTATAGAATGGAATATTATAGAAATATGCTAAATTTTACCTTATCCTACTTTATTGATAAAGATTGAAGAGATATAGAAGATCTTAGCCATCTTTAGACTAGCCTAACCCTAACGGACTCTCTAACTAACATGATTGGGCTAACGGACCGGGCCAGAGCGTGCAAGGTCTCATCATTTTCCTACACCAAGTCAACCGAACAAGAAAAGAGAATATATATAGGCCACCAAAAGATTGGTTAAACCATATTCATTCACTTATTTACACCATTCTAGCTTATCTAACACGACATGTACGTGAACTAGACGATAGAGTGACCAAAATTGAACTACTGTTAGCAACGCTTATTAGTGTGAATGATTCAAATTCTTGGAAACTAACGAAAGTTTTTTAGTTGTATGTTCTTCGGTTTCGGGTTGCATTTTCTCTTCATTAAGGAAGTGTATTGCTTATGCTTTCTGTTCGTTATGAATTAAAAAAATTGCACAATTAATCAAGTACTCAGCAATATCCATAATATATTAGCTACCATTTCCTAACTTTTAGCTAGATACTGTATATGTACATGTTTTTACACAACTCAAAGATACAGATATGATTTTTTTCAGTCATCAACAAATCCTGTGATGTAACCTAAGTTTAACTTAAGTACATAATTAAGGTCATATAGCCATGACCAAAAGTAATCACGGGCTGGTTGCTAGCCACATAAACTATTAAAATCAAGTAACCGCCCTATATAGGGCCCTAATATATGTACTAATCTTAATTACTTTATTAACTGCGAGCTAGCATATAAGATCAAAGATGTAGAGCATATTGTAGTATTATTTTCTTTAGTGCACATAATATGATCATTACAATATTTATTCTAGACAGTGAAAGACAAGAAGAAAAAACCCTTGCATTCTGTTGCTGCCAACCACACTTTAATTTTTCTAACCACACCAATTATGTAGTATACTAGTATCCTTTTTTCTTGCTACCATTTTTAAAATCATATGCTATAATAGTACATTCATGTCTTCTCCAAACACATGTGGTCTATCCTTTTCCAACTTTTTATTTCCTCAATAAGTCTCTCTCTATAAACTGAAGTAGTAATCAAGAAGTATCTAGCTAGCTTAGGTTCTTCTCATCATCATCATCTTGTTTCTTCTTCTTCTTGATCTTTAATGGGAAGAGCACCTTGTTGTGACAAAGCTAATGTCAAGAAAGGTCCTTGGTCACCAGAAGAAGATGCCAAGCTCAAAACCTACATAGATCAACACGGCACCGGCGGAAACTGGATTGCTTTGCCTCAAAAGATTGGTTTGTACACTTACTTCACTTACCCTATAGCCAATTTCTCATGACTATGCAGTAGCTACCTAGTTTTGATTGATCAACTTACTCATCTATAACTTTTTGTGGTTTGACATTTTTTAGGGTTGAAGAGGTGTGGAAAGAGCTGCAGGTTGAGATGGTTGAACTATCTTCGCCCGAATATTAAACACGGAGGGTTTTCTGCGGAAGAAGATAACATCATCTGCAGCCTCTATATTAGCATCGGTAGCAGGTTTGTTTGCACACTTGTACTCATAAAGTTGAAGCAAGTACACACGACTATAAGACATACTTGGAGCACAATTTTCTTTGTGTTTAACCTGTTTCTATTGTCTCAAAACCGGAATCATATGTTGTTTTTATTGCGGTTGAGTGTTTCAAGATTTTTGGAAGAAACCCTTGTTTATATACATGACCAAGAACTTCAAATCATCTACTTAAACTTAGATGTTTACATTTATACTGTTGAGAAATCAAATAGCTTTTTTATATAGTCATTAGAAGGGTTGAATGAGGCTACTAGCTAGGATTGTTAACAAGGACTAGGCCATATATATCATAATTAGTAGTTGAAAAGGGAAATCTTGAAGTGAAAGATTATAACAATTAATAGAAGCTATTACTAAATTAAAGAACATGATTTGTACATATAGGTGGTCTATAATTGCTGCTCAGTTGCCCGGAAGAACAGATAACGACATCAAGAACTACTGGAACACGAGGCTTAAGAGGAAACTCTTAGGCAAACAACGGAAGGAAAAACAGGCTGCGCGTGGAACAACCACATCATCAAAAAAGCAAAGCTCCACAAGTTGTGCAGCCAATGTTTTCATGGGTCAAAACCTAGTGGCCGCGAGTGGTTACGAACCTCAAATGCTCTCCCCCATACCCTACTCCAGGGAGGAGCCACGGTTCAATGACCATAATTCCATCAGGAAGCTACTTGTCAAGCTTGGAGGCCGATTTTCTAATCAAAGTATAGATGGAGCTGAAATGGTAAAACTTGAGCAATCCATCAATGGAAGTAGTACTACATCAGCAGATGTTTATCAGCCAATTATGTACCAGCCTTCCATGGATTTGGTGTCTACAAATCCACTTCACTTGATTGACACTACTACATGTACATCATTGCCTAATGCACCACAGTTTGGTATGATTGATGGAGCTGAAATGAATCTAGACACTGCCATTTTCGACCAAAACCCTCATAAGTTGCAGGGGTTGGAATTCTTGTATGGTGATCATATTATGACTAGTACAAGCACTACTACTGGGAGTACTAGCTATTGTGAAAGCAGCTTGGATTGGGGGCAAATGAATTCTTTGGATTTTTCGGCTGCGAATCAGCATGAAGGGCTTTTACAAGGGATACCAACCCTAGAGGAGCTTGTTTGCAGATTGACTCCATGATCCTCCGAGGTAATGTTGCTTAAGCCAGGTCCTTGAGTATGTACCTTGTGGCCACAATTCTGCTGACATATGCAAATTGGCGGAATGGCAGTTACAAGGTCATGAGATTTTCACAGACCTGGTTTAGGTAATAAATTTTCATATATCATTTTCTTTTCTTGTAAGTACATTAATTCGTAAGGCGGCTACTGTAAATTGTGTATGATCATTAATTATGTGTTGGAGACATGTATTTCATGGTTTGAGAAACCCTAATTTTCGTATATGTGTATGTAGATCCAGGTGTTTAATGCTTTTCTTCATTTCAATTAATTCGTGATTTCATTTTGTAATTTTTTTATCCCCATGTATAACAGATCAACATTTCTATTTGTACGAGCATTTCCATGTTTATTTTTCTCTTATCTAATGGGTTCGACAATTGATGCATGCCTTAGCTAGGTAACATTTGGACTTGGTGAACGTTGAATTCTTATAGTTTTGGTGATAGTGTACACCAGGTACATTAGATTCAGAAACTTTGTTAGGTGATCCAAGGTCAAGGGGTTGTTACAAAAATTACTTAATTGGGTTGAGTACAGAGTGTAAATTTTGGTAAGCTTGTGTGCTTATTAGTCAAAAAGTCCTCGATGATCCTTTCCATCGACTTATCCTTATCAATCACCTTCTCACGTGATTTTATTCTTATTTGATAATTTAATTATAATAAGTTTGTTTAATTCATGTCAATAAGGTGACTGATTTTATAAGCTACTCTATGTATCTGTTTGGCGTCGCCTTATCAATCACATTATCAGGTGATTTCACCTTATTTGATCGGTTGACTACAATAAGTTTTTTTTTTAAACGGCAAAATTTATCAAAATATAAAGGAGCATAAGAAATGCTCAAAGTCATACAAGCACAAACGAACATATTACATCTAAACCGAAGGGAGAAAGGAGAGATTACGCTTCCATGAAGTAGAGATAGTCTGTTAAAAGACCGGTCTTTCCACTAATATAGGAAAGACATGTTACAATTATAAAAGTTAGGTGCACTAAACAAGAATACTATATGTAGCTTAATAAAAAATAAGCTGATTGATCAACTACCAGCTACCCTATCAGTTTTCAATTACCTTTTCTGCTATCAGTCATCTTTCGTTTGCCAAATAGATACTATGTAGATTATTGAAAAAAATAAGGTGACTGATTAGCTAGCTACCAATCACCTTATCAGTTTTCTTTTACTTTATCGTATATCAATCACCTTATCAGTTTTCTTTTACTTTATCGTATATCAATCACCTTATCATTTTATTTTGCCAAATAGACATTTATTCTACCTTTAGAGCGTGATTGGTTAAAAGTTTGCAAGGGATTATCGATACGTTCGGGTTATTCTCTATTTTTATTTTTTTGATATTCTCCCCCTTACAGTTTTAGTTAGATCATGATTGCTAGCACTTTGATAACTGTTTAAATTGAGGATAAATTTGGATCTAAACAACATAACCTCTAGAGTCTAGAGTATCGGCAAGAATTTCTCTGTGTAGTAGTAGTATGATGATGTTAATAAGCTAATCAGGTACGTGTTCATATAATCATATCCAATAATTTCTCATGAAGAGCGCATGTAAGAATCTAAAACTGCCCGATAAAAATCAAAGTTACTACATGAATCTGAGTTTAAAACTTATACAAATTAATAATTGACGTGTCTAAAATTTTACTTTCGGCATGTAAATATTGTTGAGATGCATGTTTAATTTGTCTACTATACGATACATTTGTGATGATCTTAGGTATAAATACAAAGTTTGCATTTCCCAAAACATCTAGGGAGGAGTATATATATAATGCCAATAGTCGAAATATATGCTCTTATGACTGAAATTCTACTGTTCTTTGTCAGGACATAGAATATACACACTTTATGGATACATGCAAATTCATTAGATTAGTACAATTTCTACAAATTAAGAATTCCTCAATTTTACTATCGTTTTCTTTCTTTTAAAAAAACCAACATGAGCTTGGTAAATATTTTTATTACTGATGATGATCTGAGAGCAAACAACGAAGCACAATTACCGGAACATTCCCAAAAGAAAACAAACAAAACATTCAAAAATTTTGGACAGACTTGCGAATATAGCACATTCATGTCCAGAAATATCCACCAAGTATCACACCCCGTGACAATAGCCTAACGACGACTCGTCCTAAAGCAGTTTACATTTTTAATTATCAATATTGTACGAAATTATCTTTAAACTAATCTTGTTTATTCAGTGATTATGACACTAACCTGCATCAGTTTTGACCTAACGACCACATCAAGAAGATGCAAATCCAATGAGAAATTATTCATATGATGTGTGTAAAATACGCCTCGAAAAGCATGCTTTTTTTAAATTTCTTATAACTGTAAAGTAAAGTTGTAGTAGTAGTGTAAATTATTAATCAATTACAAATGTATTTTATTCTGGGTCCAAATAGAAGAAGCTAGCTTCAGTTTGGACATGTTCCGGTTGTCTAAATATACCAGCACTGAGATTCATGCATAAATTATTAATGTAATGCAATTTTATCCTCTCATCTCATCTCATATATGCCTTTACACGGACAATGATAGGGAATTTACACTACTAATTATAAAGAATTTATAAAGATAAACATGACAATAACTATGGGTCAATTGTACAACAAGATCATCTTTACGCTAAACCACTAAGGCTAGTTCTATAATTCGTTTAAATTGAACGTAATTAAATTTCAGTACAAATATAACTAAATTAGTTGGTAAAGTCTTAGGAAAATTAGTTTTTCCTAATTATTAGGAAAATCAACATTTATTCTACTTGAGCGTTGAATACACTCTTTTTTTTTTGAAGCGGCAAAATGAATCTTATTATAAAACCGGAGCATAAGTGATGCTCATAATTCAAATAATTACAAAGATCTATAAATCCAACCCGGAAGGAGGAGTAAGATCTCGTACACTTGTAAGAAAATCCGAGGGCCAACTTTCACCCCAAGCATTTACTTACAAGCTACGAATCAACCTCAAAAGCCAACCACAACCCAAACCAATGAAATGTAAAATACCCTAGGTCCAAGGGTAAGCCAGGATGATTAACAATGCTCCAACAATTGCCTGGGGAGCCTCACGAGAAACCATACAAAATAGAGCTTCAACACCAGAATTGCAAGGGGGCCAGCAAGCTACCTTAGAAAACCACCAAAAAAACAACCAAATCGCCGTTAGACTAACAAAGCCCAATAAATACGTGCCACCTATTGTCACAACTCCTCCACTCTATGTCCAAGAATGGGTACTACATGAGTACGCTAAGATAGGTTCACAATATGTCCATCAAACGCCAAGAGCCACCCTTATTAATGCGGGATGGCTTGTATTGGATCCTATCTAGCCATCAATGTAGCGCTCATTAATCGTCAAGTAGCAAGTAATTTAAAGTGTAATCAAAGGTGCACGCAAAATTGTTGAGACTTGTGGGTGGAAATTTAAGATTCGACCGCAATCGGATCCCCAACCCCAAGTAGACCCGAAGTCCTCCGAGAGTTTGCTTCCAACTCGAAGTTGGTAAACTCGGATTACGATTCGGTACAAAAGGGACGTAAGGTCCCATTTCGAACCAAATCTCTTACCCAACTTTGACCGCTTTTCCTCTACATGCCGAATTCCAGTGGCTTCTCCCAACCTGAAACGAAACAAAACAATGACCAAGGAGTGGACCAAGGCAAAACAAATCTGCAGTCCACGTTCCAGGCCCAACCGATTAGAGGAAACAGAAAGTGAGGCCCAAATAGGTCCAGCCCACTACAATAAATCAGCCTCCAAAAGCAAGCAACAAGGGCCCAAATTCCCCC
>JAQRGC011552089.1:0-10319 GCA_028659135.1 Plantago lanceolata | reverse complement strand
TAAAATTTATAATTCGAAACTTAATGTTTTGACATTATGTAACACAAATATCAGTGTCGGGTCAATCATCTACATCAGGTGATTATCGGGTCTTGGACCTACCGCCATCTTGGCTTTTGGCTTGTATTAATTCAAATGTATCAGAGGAAACGACCCGGATAGTCAGACAACCTCAAATACAAGCATTGTACAAAATTGTTGTATAATGGATAAACGAATTACTTCCTTAAAAAAAAACTAGTGTTGAACTGTCGGATAAATGTAGTGGGGGCACAAATTATAATAAAATATAGTTGACCCCTGAACTGATTGAAAATTTTAAATGGAATAATAGGGAGCATATATCAGAAAAAGTCTAATGATATGGGATAAAATAAGCATCATCATATCGACAGTGGGGAAAGTTGTTATGATGCCTACACACTTGTTCAAAGGGCCAGAGATAGAGAATAAAAGAAGGAAAGCCATTACAGATGTCTGCTGTGGAATTTGAGAAGCCAAAACGAAATGTCAGCCGTCGAATTTTCTCCGTTCAAAGCTTTGCCTAATGCTATGATTATTGCCCAATTTTCACTTAAGAATCCTACTTTCAATGGTTAGCACTTTACACCCCAAAAACTTTCCACAAGCATGGGGTATCGTACTACTATGCGGCTTAAGGAGAGTTCGGCTCGCTGTTCAATACGAGTTCGAACCTCTTTTTCAAGCTTGAGTCAATAAGGTTCGGTGGTGATGCCCGCTATACTCGATAAATCTCATGATAATTGAATTAATTTTTTTTTATTTATCACGAGCTCGATTGAAGATCAACTCAATAAGGCCTCTGAATACTAGTAGGTTTTAGTAAAAACAAATTTTCATTTTCTATCACGAATTCACGATCTCAGATCAAGCCCGTCCGACCCAAACAAGTCTAGCTCGAGTATAAAAAATATGGCTCCATCTCTAGTCCAAATATTTACTTGTTTTTTAAATGAGCCGAGCTACGCTAGAGTGTTATTTGAGCTCCACGATACTCGGCACAATTCGATTAATAACATGTTACTACGCTGAGTGACAAAATATTACCGTCTTTCCCGAATTGCATAACATACAGGGGTTATCTACAATTTGATAATTATAGAGGGGGTTCTCATGTAATAATCACTTAGAAATTGCTCTCCAAGCAAAAGGGCCAGTCTTCAGTCTCCTCTCCGCTACCAACTTCCCCAGCTAATAACAATATCAGAATTATACGGTACTAGGACTGCTACTATTCTTCTTCAAAATCCAAATCACAGTCTGTATTGTCTGCAATCATTTCCCCATCTCTCTAGGTATCTATTCTCTCTCTCTCAATAGCATTTCTAATTCATTCATATTCATGCCCTAATATCCTCTCTTCTGTTTACATTTCTGTATTGATGATGTTTTGATTCAGATTTGAAAATTTTGCTTTCTGCAGCTTCTAGTTTTGTCAGCTATGGTGTTTTACAGGACTGCCTCTCTCCTGTCCAGGCTCCGATCGCGATCGGTAATCATTTATTTATGATCGTCTTTGTGAATTGTGTTTACTGTTGCTGTAAAATTTGCTGAGATGTGTTACTACTGCATGTGTAATAGGTTCAGCAGCCGAGTTTGCAAAACTCTGTCCGCTGGTTTCAAATCCAGACCTCCTCCGATTTGGTAACATTTTTCTCCTCTCATTTGATTAGTAGGTTAACACATGAATTGTCATTACTTTTCGCCTTTTCGGATATTGGAGTGATTGTAAAATGGAGATTTCGTTTGTTATTAGCTGTGCCTGGATATGTCAGAAATGGTTTTAAGTGTGAATTTTACATGAGAGATGGTGATATGAGAGTTGACATATTTTGTTTTTGGTCCTCGCCAGACGCACGAACTAGCCTCCGGTATCATGGAGTTGTAGTTGTTGCTGGTGCTGATAAGGCTATATGGTGAACTGAGGCTCTGATTTGCTGTTTGGATAGATTTGGGATTTAAATTTACATAACATGTTGGTGTTAGACCCTAAGAAGAAAATTAAGAGTTAGGGGGTTGGGGTAGGGATTTTGGAATACTATTACTATGGATTGTTCGTCTACGTCTGACAAGAAAGTATTTGTTGATATCTCGGTTTATTGACTCCACAGGACCTGCATTCTCAGCTAAAGGAGTTGATTCCAGAACAGCAAGTAAGTATTACTAGTAAATTTAGATTAATTTATACTATCACTGGATCAGTTAGGCATATCTTACATGCGTACAACAAAATGCAGATAATCTATGTTGTGTTCTTGTTGATTTTGTACGAGTGTAATGCTTTTACAATCAAGGACAACGAAAGTGATCTTGATCATTGTGATGTACAACAACGTAATTTAACAACCTTTGTTGACCGTGACTGCAGGAGCGCTTGAAGAAAATTAAGTCAGAACATGGAAAGGTTCAACTGGGGAATATTACTGTTGATATGGTAAGAACTATTGTTTTCATGTGCTTTTCTGGAAAGATATCAAGAAGAATCTGTCCCTAGGTATAAACTAATGTCGTAAATCTTTCTGAAAGGTACTGGGTGGGATGAGAGGAATGACAGGGTTATTGTGGGAAACCTCATTGCTTGATCCAGAAGAGGTACCACCATCCTCTAAGTCTTGTAAATCATTCCTGTTGTTTCAATCATGTTGCATTTGCCATGAATTTGTGGCGAGGTCATAATGCTGATATGCGGATTTATCACTTGATTTTTGTCAGGGAATTCGCTTTCGGGGTCTGTCTATTCCAGAATGTCAGAAATTGTTGCCCAGTGCAAAGCCTGGTGGAGAGCCACTACCTGAGGGTCTGCTCTGGCTTCTTCTAACCGGCAAGGTAGGTCACTATGTAGTCTCAGCGATTTTTTAATTTAATTTTCATCATTCAGTATATGTGCTATAGTGTAATTCATCGTTAAATATCAAGAAAATCGATAGATATTCATGTTAAATTGTATGATCTGATTTGTTATGCATAATGGCCCCAAGTAGAAAGCCTTGCTAGTTACCTCTACAGTCAAGTTCATATTATCTATATGACGATTTAGGAATTATATTCTGATGTTTCTTGATTTCATTCAGGTTCCTTCAAAGGAGCAAGTGGATGCTCTATCGAAAGAACTAAGAAGCCGTGCTAAAGTACCAGGTAAAACACTGAGCTTTTCAATTCGTATAAATTTAGATTTTGATAGAGCAATGTTTTGAGGATGTTGCTAGTGTGGATCGGAAGTTCCTCAGTAATGTTTTTGGGTTGTTACTCTGCAGCTTCATTGGGGCTGCAAGTAACCCTTTGCCTGACTGTAGTAGTCTAGTTGCTTGTCTATCTGAATTGATGTGATACATTTCCCGTGTATTTTTCCCATTAATTAATTCTATCTATATCATATTATCTTTGAAAAAAAGTCGAAGACAGTACTAAATGTGTGTATCCCAATGTAATCATGCCAATCTATCTGTTATATTAGACGACGACTAGACAGTACATGATAATGCCTTTAAGCACTTTTGGCATGGACTTCAAGCAATGTTTAACCAGTTATCACGCCAAAATGTTTTCATTTTTGATTTCTTACATTTTGCTGCAGATCACGTGTATAAGACCATTGACGCTTTACCTGTTACTGCTCATCCGATGACTCAGTTTGCAACAGGAGTCATGGCTCTTCAGGTTACAGCTTGATCTTGACTTGTATCATCAGCCTGCTTGCTTGTTGGTTTTACATTTGACATCTTGTCATGTTCTATTGCTCCTTCAATGCTTTTACTTTGTCTAATTTATAGCCTTCATGAGTATTGCTCGTGTTTTATAGACTGCTGCCTTTCATGTTAGCCTTGCATTTTGTTGTTTTAAAGATTATCCTGGAAATACTTTCTGGCATTAAAAGCCTTGTTTTGTGTACATGTTCTAATCATGTGTTAAGTACATCTTGTGCCCACCTTTGTTTTAATGAAATTTGCAAAACTCTGTTTCCTTCACCTGTTGCTGAAGCTTATTGGGAGATAAATGAAACTATTCTGGTTTGACAGCTTGTTTCCTGTGCTGATATACGTTATTTAAAGTTGGCCTGTAAGAACTGTAGATTTCTAATTTCTGAAGTGTGTTAGTGATGTCTTGCTTCGCCATAAAGTCCCATGCAGCTGGTCTTGTATATCCAAGTTCAGCTATGCCTAGTTGGTCTTTGGTGCCATTGTTTTTCTTAAGGTAGTGAGTAATATTTTATGACAGTTTCTTAGATTTCTTATAGATCCATTCTGGTGCATTCTTTCAGTTTCTTCTCTTCAGGATTAGATAGACTCTGGATGTCGTAACTTATGAAGTAGAAAACTTTTATGCGATCCTTTGGTGCTAGATAAAGATCAATGGAATGAATAGTTCTCTTTTAACCCATGGTTTTTGTAATATCCTTATCTAGTCGTAAGTTATGCTGCACTGTTGATTATGTGTTTCGATCACAAAGAATCATCTTATAGACTGATATATGGGAGTGATTTTGTAAGTGTTTGCACTGCAGAAACATTTTATGGACAAACATTGCACATATATTTTATGCACTTGTACTGATAATATTCAATGTTCTTGTTATGTGCTGTAGGTTCAAAGTGAATTTCAGAAGGCTTATGAGAAAGGGATCCACAAATCTAAGTGAGCTTTCTTGCCAGACATTGTACACATTCATCTCTTTTTTCATTCTCCAAATTCTTACATGGCCACCTTTTTAGGTACTGGGAACCAACATATGAGGACTCTCTTAGTTTAATTGCTCAACTTCCCACTGTAGCTGCTTATATCTATCGGAGGTAAGTTTATGGATTATCTGTCTGTGCTTAAATTAGATGCATATGTTAATTATGTACAATCAAATGCTACCTTGTTTCAGTTAGTTCTAAGTAATTTCTCACACTTGCACATTTACATTTTGTAATTCTCAAACTTCTCCTGTATATTTTGAAGGGTGTACAAGAATGGTGAAGTTATACCAATGGATGACTCCCTAGACTACGGGGCAAATTTTGCACACATGCTAGGCTTCGATAGTCCAGCCATGCTAGAGCTCATGAGGCTTTATGTAACCATCCATACGTAAGTTTTACGATTTATGCCGAGGAAATTGTTTAAATATGTACTGAGAAGTTGCCGTAATTCCCGTCTTCAGTCAGCAGATGTGATTGATAAATTTTATTTATTGATTCAGTGATCATGAAGGTGGAAATGTCAGTGCCCATACTGGTCATCTAGTAAGTGACTGTATTTTTTGCCAACCCTCTTGAAGTAATATGATTCTTATGGCACTCTGTGCTATCATCTTCTTCAAGTTATGCCTATAAAGGCCTTCCAGATTAAATTTTTACTAGATATACAATAATTTTCTGTTGGTTTGATATTCTTGTCCCTGATAACTCACTTATTACTTGCCAGGTTGGTAGTGCACTTTCAGATCCCTACCTTTCATTTGCTGCTGCATTAAATGGTTTAGCTGGTCCACTTCATGGTTTAGCTAATCAGGTTAATTTCTTTTCTCAAGTTTATCATCTTGCAGCAATCTATTGCTTTCAGTAAGTTACTTTAGCAATGATTCTACTGCCACCATGTCCATTAGTGTATATCATTTGAGTGACATCATTTCAAGGTTATTCAAGGAGTAATGTTTTTCCAAGTATGAATTGAACGGCTCCAAGATGAATGAATATGGTCCTAATTGGATTAGTTAAAGCCTTGCTCAAATTGGAGTATATGTATTGTAGTGGGTGATTCCTTAATTGAATTATCCCTGTAGGAAATGTTGGGAAACTCAAATTCCTTCCACATTTTTCTACCTTCTTGTTTATTATTATCCAGAATTTTCCTTGTACAAAATGTTGGAAAATATATTTTCATCCAATTCTTTTACTCTCTTTTCCCTCATTTTCCCATGAACAGGCATGGCCTAAGATACACTAAGATTTTTAAGAGCTGTATGTGGGAATGCTATTACTTATTAGTTATATCCAAGGCCATATGCAGTAATTTCTGGTAATGTTCTGGTACTCTGGGGGTAGAGTGCCAGAGCCAGGTGTAACTTTTTGTATTTTATGTTCATGATGTAAAATGTCAGAGGCACTAAATTTCCATGGTTTTTTCTTTTTATGTGCATTTCTGTTGTAGAAATATCTTGCTAAATTTTTACGTGTTACATGTTAGATTGGTTCCATTGTCAGCCCTCAAAATTAATGGGTTTCTTTCGATTGAAGTCACCTTGAAATTAAATAATCTATTCTTATCTTCAATTTGGCTGCGCAGGAAGTCTTGCTCTGGATTAAATCTGTGGTGGCGGAATGTGGAGAAAATGTCAGCAAAGATGTTTTGAAGGAATACATCTGGAAAACATTGAACAGTGGCAAGGTACTTTCATTTTCTCTGTTATGAAATATGCATGTTTGATGTTTCTATTTAATTTTTTGTTTGATAACTGAAATATGAATGGAGTTATAAGGTGGTGCAGTGGTAAGGGTGCTGGAGTAGCACATGAGAGGTTGGAGGTTCGAACCCTGGCGGAGGTGTAAGGTTGGTTTAGGGATATTTAGAGTTATAAGGTTGGTTTGGGTGTCATTGGAGTTATAAGGTGGTAAAGGAGTCGTGTAGGAGGAGTAGGAATGGGATAGAGTAGATTTGCCTTTAAAAAGAAAAAAAAAAAACTGAAATATGAATAAGTATCTCCTCAAAAGATTTCCTTCTTACAGTAGACTAGAGCAAATGGTTGAACCTCGAAGCCGTGACTCATTACATGTCAACTCAGATTTGTGACTGTAGAAACACCTTTGCCATTCAGGACATCACAATTGTTTATATTAGTAGACTAGATCTGCCTGTTTTATGCTGCTTGAGCTAGAACCGTGTTAACTAATTATGGCTTGAAGAATGTTGCTTAAGCAAGTGGATTAGATACAATCAATAACCATAATATAAACTCTCGATAAAATAGTTTCTGTCAATGAGATACATGTTATGTTTTAGCAAAGATAGGAGACAGAGTTATTTGTTCATTGTGCTATAGAAGTTCCTTTAAGAATGGGAATGTAGTAGTTGAACTATCGTTAACGGAAATGGAAACAACCACGTAGGTTAGCACTGTACTAGCCTGGTTGAGTACCTTACCTTATTGGGCAACTTTCTGAAAATCTAAGTTTGTAACAATGTTGACTTTCGTGTCCTTGAAAATTAACATTACAGGTTGTTCCTGGATTTGGACACGGAGTTCTGCGCAAGACAGATCCAAGATACACATGCCAGAGAGAATTTGCCCTGAAGCACTTGCCTGAGGATCCACTTTTCAAACTGGTCATGTTTCTATCCTTAATGCATGTAGTTATGCTTTATGACATGTCCCTAGTATGTATCTGATTTGTTTCTTTGTCTTTTGTTTTTGTTCAGGTTTCAAATTTGTATGAAGTGGTGCCCCCAATTCTGCTGGAACTCGGCAAGGTAAATTGATTGTTTTATCATCCGTAGTCATTTAGAGTGGTTGCTTTCTCTGTAAAGTTGAACATCTTAGGGAATAGGTTTGATATGCTGGTGCAATCTGCAATTCTGTCACACTCATCTCTACTTTTGGGAAGTGTGACTTATTCTGTCCAATTCCATGAACTTGTACACATTTAAATGTGACTGCACGACAACATCTATTCTAAAGATCTGTTAGAGAATTATATCTTAAAGTTGGGTTGTATATAACTGGGATCTTACTTTTGTAGGTAAAAAACCCGTGGCCTAATGTGGATGCCCACAGCGGAGTGTTGCTCCAGCATTATGGTTTAACTGAAGCAAGGTATACATACTACTATTCTGTACTTGTGCAGAAGTATATAAGATAAACTATTTGTCATAATCTGACAATTTTCTTATTGTTTATGCAGATATTTCACTGTCCTCTTTGGTGTTTCAAGGGCTATGGGCATTTGTTCCCAGGTCTTTTTCTCTTTCCTGTGTTAATAATTCTATATATTTGTATATACGCATTTCCTGAATCTTTTTCTTTGTCATTTGTTTTTGTTTAGCTTATATGGGACAGAGCTCTTGGATTGCCACTTGAGAGGCCGAAGAGTGTTACAATGGAATGGCTGGAGAAGTACTGCAACAAATCGGCATAAGCTTTTGATGATTTACATAGATATAGGAGACTGTAACCATTTTTTTCAATAATAATAGCTTGCAAAAGCCTTCATACTAAGGGGAACATGAGGTCACGGCGTTGAGTTGTATTTAGATAGTTTTCTGTTTCAAAGCTTTTGAGTTTCCCTGAATTTTGAATGTGGCTATTTCCTGTGCCCTTATAAAATTTCATGTGCGATTAGCAACACAGTTACTTGATTAATCCACAAGCTGATTTGTGCAACCTACAAGTTGGTGCTATATGATCTTGGTATTGTATCTGGTTCAACACTGATCTTGTGGTGTGACTGATAATATTGCTTAAACTTGGTGCAAATCCTGCATTCCATGCGCATACTAAGCATATGAGATTAATGTGGTTGATGTTCATTTTGTTCGTGAGCATGTTCTTCGGAAATAATTGCAAGTTCGCTTCCTCTGGAGTCTCAACAAAGGATCAACTTGCTGATGAAGCCCTTGCCAGCTCCTTGGTTTTCTGTTCTTCACGGCAAGCTGTGTAGACTTGCCGCCTCGCTTGAGGGGTGCATTAAGCATCTGAACACAGGAAACGAGAAGGATCAAACCATTAGCAATATCCTTGATCACATTTTCATACAGAAAGAAACATCAAATTTTGAAATAATAGAAGTAATAGCTCGAGAACAAGACATTTTGTTCTTAACAGAGACCATCTAAAATTCTAAACCCTATACATTCACGAAAGCTACTTCCTCGGTTGTGATTTACGGTATTTCTTAATATATAAACCTCCATTCCCCTCTTCAAGAACCCGCGCCTCTATGGTTCCACTCCCAGGGACAACTTCGAACTGAATGGTGCTTCCAGTGCGTACCTTGTTTGCTGACTGAAAGGCTATCATTCCAGTGGTCAAAGTACAGTTTGTTTGTAACGTAAGCTTAACAGGCCACTCCCCTCCTTCCTGGTCCTGCAATATTACTTTCCCATTTGATGCTTCTCCAATGGCGGCATCCTTTACGTGTTAAGGAATGTACTGTCATAACGAATGAAATGAAATAAATGATAAAATTGTTGAGGTACAAAAGTCAGATTCATGTTCTGGTGTATGTAGTTAGATATGAGAAGATAGTGTGTGATAAATTGGTAGACTCGGTTGAGTTTTAAACTCTGTTTTGATAGTGGATTCTATATGTTTTGCCATTTCTACGTGTTAGAAAGGTGTTTATCTTTATGCTTCCACCTTATTTTGTATCATAAACTGATAACACAGAACAGTCTGTATAAGCGATAGTACCAAACAAACAACTTTGAAGGAGAACAACCTTTCCCTTGGCTCTTAGAATCTTAGCCACCTGCTCCTCTTTTTGTTTAGCTTCAATAGTCAACAATGAATTGATTTCATTTGATAGTCCTAGAACATGCAAAAAGTTACCTTTTTTGTTCATAGCAAAACAACCAACTTACCAGCAGAACGCTGCACCCTCCTAGTCCTGCTGGCTGATCTTCCCACCCCAGAATCGTCCGACGCTTCACCTGATTCATCATCTATGCTCCCAACATAAGTGTCATCAGATTCTTTACCCGATTCTTCACTTGATTCCTCGACATCTTCTATTAGAATCTCACGTGGAGGGCTAAGTGGGGCTGCTCTGCTTGTTCCAACTTGTTCATGATCAGATTCATATTCGACCTCCGAAACTGTTATCTCGTTGACTTCAACCTCAAAACAGGCATCTCCATCATACTAAACTCCAAACACTTCCAAGAGACGGAGTAAATCAATAGCGACGGATGAACAATGATGTGGCGGAGATGGAAGTTATGGTGGAGATCTAGAGTAGTGTCTTGGTGGTGGCTAGTTTAGTCAAGTGCATTGTTATTGAAGAATGTGAGGAGCCATTGTTCTGCATCATGGACTGGCTGCCTCGCTCTAGGGGGCGTATTAAAGACGATAACCCCAGATCATAATTCCCAAGACGAATAGATAGATTAATTCTCATCAACAAGTAGATTTATAGATAAAAAAAACACAGAGAAGGATCAAGCTGACTAACATGGGATTGGCTAAATTTAATACTCTTTGCATTGCACTATATTTAGTAGTACACTATTAAAAATGTGACAAATGTCATTAATATGTAATTTTTAATATACATAATAAAAATTATAATTCCTTAAGTTATTTGCAAGTTACGTGTTTGGCC
>JAQRGC011552078.1:0-14103 GCA_028659135.1 Plantago lanceolata | reverse complement strand
GAGAGAGAGAGAGAGAGCATAAGAAGTTGAAAAGGCCACTGCCAGAAAACATTAGAAAGAGGAGAGGCGAACACACCTTTGGTGGAATATCATTTAGAACGGAGGAACTGATATTCTCCAAAACAAGAAGCAATGTCTGCTGTGTATAAGCTATAGCATCTGAAACAATTGGTGGAGAACTAGATGAAGCTATACTTGCATTTTCCTGGTTCGAAGCTTTAAAAATCCATTCACCATTTGTGAAGATCAAGCGCAGAAGCTTAAATAAGGGACCACCAAGTGAAATTCTACACAATGAAATTAGGATAATAAGAAAATTAGGAACAGATTAATAAGACAATGATAAAGGTAAGAACTTTAAGCAATACAAATCAAAAGTACCAACAACATCAGAATCTAAATTTGGTACCTGTTGTCAATATCTTTCTTCATTAGCAACATATCAAGGAAAGCAGTGACAAAAGATAGTGTGTTTTCCATGTCCTGTGTTGGGTCATTATACTGATTCTGAGATTTGACTGATTTTTTCCGCTTCTTCTCATGTTGTAAACCAGCAGAACATGCTTTGTTATCCAAGATCATATCAATAATCCGTCTGACAATGGAACAATTGACCTGTCACAGCCAGGGTCAGTCAGCTACTTCAGAACAGTAAGGAAATAAAACAGTGGCTGAAGAAACAATAGCATTCAAGGACATTTGTATGGGTCACTTAACAGGTAATTAATTCGGTGTATTAGGACTAAAAGCTACAGCAAAAAGAAGATACATGATTAGAGGCATATCAGTGTTATTAATTACACATACACTATCAAATTTCTAACTAAAAGGTTACGCCAGACTACATCAATCTCATACTTCGAAATTAAGTTATCATCAGAGTGAAAAGTGCCCAGTTAAGCATCATCTTCCGAGTGAACTCTATGCTTAAAATTGAAAAAATAGCTACAAATTGTCCGTTAACTCCATAAACCAGACCTAGGTTACTGCTTACTTACGGTGCACCCCATCCGGGTGTTAGCTTGAAGCAAAGAAACTGTAACAGCTTTCACATAAATATAAACATGAGATCACATCACAAAATTAGCTAAAGAGGCATGGAAGCCAGTGTCATTTATCCTCAACAGTAGTGCCTAGCAGCCGATGCAACAAAAAAAAAAAAAAAAGGTGAGTGGTGACAGCTGTTCAATACTACTATATATAGGCTCTGTTTCCTTCCTCTGAAAAAAACAATAACTACAGGTTCAGTATTGCTTAGTTGCTTTTTTTATATACCAAATAAGCATAAAGTATGAGTCTAATTTGTAGCTATTTAACCTAGTAAGTTGACCCCAGAAAAGCTGAAAGCCTGAAACCAGATCTATTCTCTTGTTGTACGGCTGAAGAATGTTTGCTACCTAAAACCAGATCTAATCTCTTGTTAACCTAGTAAGTTGACCCCAGAAAAGCTGAAAGCCTGAAACCAGATCTATTCTCTTGTTGTATGGCTGTAGAATGTTTGCTACCTGAAACCTTTCCCAGCCTACTCAGCCGCATTCACAAAACCCTAACTGCTGGCAAACGACCACAAACAACCAGCAATGTGGATGTGTGCAAAATTCCCCATTTCAACTACTGTGATTCGGTGTGATTACCAACAATGATGTATGCAGATTAAAATGCAGAGAACAAAAAAGAAACATAAGAGAGAAAATATACATCAATTCGCAACAAAGCATCCTTAGCAGCATTTTGCACGTCTCCATTAGCACTTCGGAAAAGTATCAAAAGCTTTTGAATGATACGTTCCTGGGAAAGAAAAAGAAATCAATTGAAAATCAGATTCCAAAATGAATAAATTCATACATGTATAGAAACAATAACTTGCGTAGAAGATTATTCATCCGTTTGATTCTGGCAAAGGCTTGAAATAAAAACAATTAGAAGTATATAACTCAAAAGTAGTTCAGTCGCAAATTTTTCCATATTCTGAGTGTTCAACCAATAGAAAGCCGGCTCAATCTTAATCATTACAACTCAAAAAATACCAAAGGATGTGTATGGGCAAAAAAAGTGCACTTGAAATCAAAGATTTGAAGATTAGACCTCCACTTTGAGATTCTAACTGGCGTGAAGGATATAAAACAGGAATATATTGCAATTGTACAATCTTGTTTAAGAATCACTAACTGTACATATCAAATTCAAGACTAGCCAAATAAACCAACCTGAGCTTCAGTTTTCATCGTTCCATAGAACGAGCTGCTCAGATTTCTCAAAACTGTCAGGCATGGCTCTTGAATAGCAGAATCTTCAGAATCGGTTACCTGAAGCACAGACACGAATAAGATTCCCGAAGATGTAGTTGTGTAGCAAGAGAAGACCACAAGTCCATACCAAAGCTTTTAAAACAAAATCCTCAGGTTTTAAATCCTCAAGCGATTGCCCTTCACGAGATGGAGAGAGTCTAGTACAGCTCTGAAATGGGAGTAATCCATGAATATAATCAGCTGAAGTATTTAAGCAAAATAAGAATTGAGATGGTTATAGATTTTTCAACCTCCAGCAGAAGGCACAATATTTCAACTTCACTTTGTGACAATCCAGTGCCTGATTTTCCGCTGGTAGAATAAGACTGATATCGCCTTTCCAGGAGATTTTCTAATAATGATGTCACTCCATTAACAAACATAATTGTACTTCCTAGGCCTCTGACCACGGACAGAATCTTCAACTGCCACAAATATAAAATGATTAACAGAGCCCCAAAAAATTATGTTCAGTAGATTTTGTAACAGTGGGAGCAGAACATAATGTATAACTCCTCTAAGTGTAAATGCAATTCAATATAAAAGAAAGAGGAAAAACAAAACAAACTTCATAAGAACGGACCTTCGCATGGGCAGAAAGTCTCTTTCTAAGAGCATAGACCAGCATGAAATCTAGTATCTCGCTCTTTGTGGCCTCTGTAAATCTGAATTTATTTTTTTTAAACAAAAGAAAACACCATCAAGTTACAAATTGGACAATAATTTTCAAGTTTCAACTGCATTAATACTAGGAATAATTCTGACAGAACTAGAATACACACACGTAATATTACATACATACGCACATCCATATATGTCTGATGTTATGCTAAAATCATGACCACGCAAAACCAAATGAAAAGCAGACGGTGAACTAAGGAAGCATGACCAGGAAATAAGTCAACAGATCAAAATACCAACCTCTTCCCAATAGACTGCTGGACTAAAAGATTGTAAGAAGATGAACCTAGGAGAGACGTGAAGAAAGAAGTCAGAACATTATTGTCCGAAACAATCATCTTCTTTTGCTGAACAATTGAATCCAACAGCTCTCCAAGAAAATGCAACCGGGCTGCATCATTACCTACAATATCATTCAATAAAAACCACCATGTAAATCAAGTGATCCATGGAAACATCCTGTGACAGCTATGAGAAGAACTTTACCAACACGCGACCACAGTGCAGATAACTCTTCAGTGCAGCTCATGGCAGCCAATCGTACCTCCTGAATAAAGGAAGAATTAGTTTCACATAGAAGGTTAAAACAAGAGTGGACAACAACAACAATCATGAGAGACTAGAAGTTTTTATCATATTTACAAAGAAATACGCGTTTAAAAAAATTGTTTTACTGATGAAAAGAAGAAAACTAATCCATGAAATTAGAAGGAAGTGGTTAAATGATAATCAATATTAAAGAAAACAAACCTGGTTATCACTTGATAAAGGAATGAGAGTAGAAGGGAATTCCTCAAGAAGTTCAATGGCTGAAGCCCCGTCTAACTTGGAACACTGATTTGTAAAAAGCTGGAGACTCTTAACTTGAACAGACGACGGAACACCTGAGGTTGGAAAGCCAAAATTAAACAAAACTGGATAGAACAAAAAGGAACAAATACAAACACATAGACAAACACCAAAAGTTTAAAGCACATAGACAAACACAACCGCAACAACAAAAGAAGCACTCAAGATTTAGGCCATGTAGGAACCACTTAAAAACCCTAGCACCGAAATGCTTGGGAAAGAAAGTGTAAATGAGCGAATTAATTTACTGTACCAAGTCTCTTGGTAATAAATACAAAAAAAAGACTCATTAGAAGTGGTATAATCCAGTTTTCTCAGCAATCCATATCCAACCAACCAATGATCCATATCTTAATTTATTTGGATCTTTTTTGGTTTTTTCTACACTTTGGTCTCACAGCAGACAGACTCAATTTACTGACCATCCATAATAATTAGAAATCCATGGCATTGTAACATAAAATAATTACCAACTTATGTTTTCTTACTAAAATCAGTAAAAGGTTAATAAATGGCTCTTCTTTGAATTTGTAATATAGTAATAAAAGGAACTCGACAGTTGAAAATAAATAATGATTTCAAGAACCAAAAAGAAGTGCCTTGAAAACTTGGCAGTGTATTTTTCAACTATGGGCAATGAGCAAAGCAATAAATTTCAACAAACAAAGTTCAAACAGAAAACAGGAGAACAAGATCCATCTACGTTTGTTTCCCACTAAGTTCTTAACGTCAGGCCAAAAACATACAGATCCCCGAGAACCCAACTTCAAGATGAAGTCCCAGAGATACGCAAATTTCCGTAGAATAAACAGGAGAGGGCAAAGATTTAATAATTTAAAAAAAAAAAAATGAAAACTGAAACAAAGATAAAAAGAGACCTCCTTCTGTGAAGAGTTTCACCATAACCGGAGTTAAAGAAATCTTGGACTTTGTGAAAAGATATTCCAGATGTTTGCTGAAAACATCTGCCGCGTCAGATGCCAAGAACACAAAAAGATCTTGAAATGTTGATACCCATTTCCCCTCCATATCCTGCAGAAAATAGAAATTAATTGGATGGTTCAGAAGAAAATTGAAGAGATGTAATATGCTAGATGGTTCAAAAGACCTACCAACGATTCGTCAAGAGCTAGTGATGCAATTAAAGCTTCAAATAACTTCAAGAACAAACAAGCAAGAACATGAGTGTTGAGGTCTTTGACGTTAGTGTCGATAAGTTCATCTAAGATTCCTCTGCAATCGCCATCTAGAATACTTTTACTGGACTGCAAGACATACAACTGGGTCAGTTGTTTAAAAGGACAAAAAAAAACATTATATTGGAATACAGAGTACTAAAAATAATTATACCTGCTCCCAGCAGAACCCTGTAGACTCTAGCTTCCCCCACTCACTTCTTAGAATCGGAAATAATGCATCAACAAACCCAGAAAATCGAACAGAATCTGACAAATCAAAGGAGGCAAAGAGACTGAATATCAAAACCAACAAAATGGATGTTATGTCTAAACTTAGGACTTGCAAACTATAATTCAAAAACTAACAATCCCAGACAGAAAAAACTACCAAGTTGTGAAATGTCACTATCAATGAAGCATGACAATCTAGTTGGACTTCCACTAAGAAGCTGATACGTGCATCTATTATATGATAAAAAAACAACTTCAATATGGGAAATAAGATGAAAGTCTGACTGCAAATCATGATTGATAGTGACACTTCAAGAACAGTCGAAAGACTCAACCCTTTACTCGTAAGAAACATGATTGTCATTGAACAAAGTTTAGGTGAACACCGAAGTAATTAATGAAAAGCATCTTGGCAAGAGAATATCACTTTTTAAGGATTTCAAATGTGAAAAGAGAAAGAAAATTACCCAATTTTAATAGCTTCACCGACTGCAACAAAACCAAGAAGAATAACGTCTTGGACAAGTCATGAATTTTGCAGCAATTAACAAACCAGGGAACGTATTCTTCAGGCCTTGATGAGAATGCATCTGCTAGAATGTCAATATTCTTCATATTGATAGAAGAAAGTTGTCCGATTTCGAGATTCTGCATTCATGTGATGTTCAAAGTCCAAATCAGAACAGAATAAATTTCAAATTTGTTGATCTTGAAAACTTGACACAAGCATATAATGTCTAAAACATAATATAATAAGATACAAGCAGGATTTTTAACTCGACTCCCCAAGAAGAAACAAGTAATTGGGTCCACAGGAAAAAAGAATCTCTTGAACGAGAGATGCATGCCCTAAAAACAACTTAATCTAAGCTGCCAAGAGAATAAAAAACCCATACTCTCTGAGCAAAACATGCATCTTTATGAATAAAGTGTACTAAATTTATTTTTTTCATTTAAAAAGAAGGTATTACTGATTTAGTATATTCTACAAGGAATGTACTTTCCAATATAATATATGTACATACCTTCTCTGACTCAGGACAAGCTATAAGGTTTTCAAAAAGCGGCCAGTTCAGCTCTTTCGCCAATTCCAGACCCTCCAAGTTCAATCTCTGAGTCTGGTGTGCAGAGCAGAAAAATGAAAGTTAAGGAATCAGACATATCAGCAGTTGATAGGTATCGACAGAGAATAGAAGGGATTCCAAAATCTCAGTCTGCAAACCTTAGGACGTATCAAAATCAGAGGGAAAACTGATGTTGCCAAAGTTGTTGTATATTCTTCCTGATTCTTGTAATTTTTAATAACATGTTGAAGGCACAACCGCGGCACTTTGGTTGACGAACCTGTTATATGAGCAGCCAGTTGAGCGTATTAGAAAATTTGCAATAAAAATGGGGGAAATAATGACAACTTACTAACATAGAAACATGATTCTTGCCTGCACAAGATTAACTAGATTCATGCACTATATAAATGATCCAACAAAGTTCGAAGGCCTACCATTTTGTTAATTCAGTGTATTTCAGTTATTTGGATTCCCTACAAACACATGATTCAACACGTGTACTTATTTTCTTCGTGGTAGTTATGTACATATGTTGCTTCAGACATCAAAATCCAAAACATTATATGAAACCAATACACCATCTCTTCATATCATTCTAAGTGATAGCATCACAATCTATTCTCCTGATAAAGACTTAACCTTCGACTCATAGAGTGGAAAACAAACTATCTACAGATCTCTACAGTACTATTAAGAGATTTGAAGAACCCCATATGCAGATAAGCATTATTAAACCAAATATGCTTCTCCTTTAATCTCCAAGTATCATGATGGTGGGTCAGTGCATTAAGTGTCATCAATCATAAAATGAAACCAGTATTTGCCCAATAGACACACGATAAACATCCACACTCTGCTAGCTCAAAATCAAACTTACCAGCATTCAGAACAGCTATATTGTAATCCCACACTAAACCAGGCATATTGACTTCACATTTCATTGTTTAAAACTTGCAAATTATAAACAATCCAAGGACGAAGCCCAGAAGCCCATATTCAAAAGCAAAGACCAAAAACAACTCATATTTTTGCACAAACGAGGTTTCTTAGTACATGACAGCCACGTGTTGAATATCATTGCCAAAAAAAAAAAAAAAAAAAGTTAACTGATTTAACCGTGCCACTCCTCAATATTCAATAAATTTCAAGAATAATTTACCAATAACCCCCCATAACTTAAACACACAACTCATATAACCATAAGATATGATGGTGTCTTCACACCTGTTAGTACATAGTAGACAATCTACAGAAACAATAGTTCTGAACTGAAGCATCTGAACCTGGCCTTACAAGCACATATTTCTATTTCATTTTTATCTGCTTGGTGCGACAAACAGCAAATACAAATGAGAAACTTCAAATTGTTGTGTATAACCAGAACCACCAAATTTCTGTTTACACAAATTCTTCAAATATATTTTTCTTGTAGAATTTCTGAGTTGACGGATTACAAGAATCAATGAAGTATTTCATCTACAGTTAAAAGCTAGAGATCACTAATCACACATAAGACATTCACATACATTATCAGCTAGTCTGAACTCTGAAGTGAATTTTCACAAATATCTCAACAGAATATAAGTGCAAGACAGAAGAACAAAATGAAACACCATCTGTGTCAAGTTGACCCCAAGCTCACCTGACAACAAAATATCAACGCATCTTTGCAGCAAATGTCGGATTCCTTCAACAAGATATGACGAATTCAACAATTCAGTCAAATTCTCCAGTTGCAGAACTGCCAGGACGACATTCAGGTTTTCATCATAAAGTCTGCGTTGAATGGCATCTTGCACGGCCTCAAATTTCTGGAGATATGGTAGAAACGTTAACATTGCTATTTCCGCCAGGACTTGAGTTAAGCATACATGAAAATTAGGAAATAGTAGAACTTATCACACTGGCAACAATTTTCACAAACATAAATAATAAAGTAAATGTTGTAGGATTTCGAGTTCAGTTATGAAGCTGTAGGTTACTATCAGCACACCTGGACTATCAAAACCTAAAGAAAAAAATCTTGGCGCTAACAATCGCTAAATATATAGTGACTCCTCAAGTTGATATGAAACACCATACAACTGCGTGTTGGCTTTTAAGTCCTATATTATGAATATACAATGAGAGGTTCTCCGAT
This sequence comes from Plantago lanceolata, assembly GCA_028659135.1. Lineage (NCBI taxonomy): Eukaryota > Viridiplantae > Streptophyta > Magnoliopsida > Lamiales > Plantaginaceae > Plantago > Plantago lanceolata. The sequence continues at coordinate 5,669 of JAQRGC011552078.1, read as the reverse complement.
ACATGGCAGATAACCAAGCTTGAAAAGAAGTTCATACAACTGTGTATCACAAAATCAGGGTGGCAGAAGAAACTACTTAAGAGTGACCAGTTGTGTCCTCCTGGGGGTGTTGATCCTAGCTTATCATGCTTCTACTTAAGAACATTGGATGAAATACAGCCACACTATTATACGTTGACCATAATAAAACTATGGAAAACATTGTTTACTCTGTAAGTAATCTATTGGACACATAACAAAAGGCATTGCAGGTTCACCAGAGCAACATTTGACCATATACTTGTTTGTCAAAAATAAAATTAAAAATCCAAGACACTGCAACTTCACGATTGAATGGATTGCCAAATGATTCCCAGCCATTTAAAAATGATGAATGAATAAATTATGCGCATGCATAGAATCTGTTAGTGGGTGCTAAAGTATGAGAGATAATGAATAAGTAAAATAGACAGTGACCAAAGTGTGAGAAAGAACAAGTAGAAAATTAATTTTACTTTACTGTTACTATTTTAGGATGTGAAGATAAGTTTGAAAGGAAAAGCAAATGGAAATAATGACTAAGAGTATATGGCAGACACTGAAGGAAATTATTGGATGAAATAAAATGCTAATACAAACTAGTATGAATGAGAATAAATGCTACCGTTGAACCAGCTGCTTTCTCTCTAAGAATGTCTGCAGTGTCCAGGCCCTGGATTGCTGACCTCCGAATTCCAGCCTATTACAATCACAAAGACAAAGTCTCAAAGATAGTGTTGCCAGATTTCAGTGCAAGACACAAACCAATAAATATTTGTCTTGTGAAATTGTAGTCCAGTTGTCTGTGTGTTTGTGAGCGCGCGAGTTACCTCAGAATGTTCCATGGCAAAAAGAAACTTAAGATTGCCTTGAGATGGCGCTATCATCTTGCAGAGAATTTCATAGCTTGAAGTGACTTTTTTTACATTCATTTGAGCATCCTACGAGAGAACAGATTTTTTTTTTTTAAATGACAGGATTTAGCACCTTCAAACTAAAGAAACAGCTGAAAAGATAAGGAAGCAAACCGAACCTTCAAGTAACTAAAGGTGGATTGGCGCAATTCATTTGGGTATTTCTCCCCAACAGAAACCAGAATTCGTTCAACTTTGCTCCCTACATAATACATCAAACAGACTTAATCAACAAGGCACAAGATAACTAGGAAAACTTAAGCAAGTTGGATGCAATTTATTATGAACTGATACAATGCAATACACAGGCATAAAACAGGGCATAAGCAATTTAGACTCAAATAAGAAACAACAAACCTATTTCAGAAGACACCACATGTAGCTTTCCCTTGTGCGTCTTCATGGGCATAGTGAGAAATTTAGACAGAATGCAGTTAATGTGGCCTTTCATGGGAAAGGTCCCGATCATTGATAGTAGAGACCGGTGACACAACTCATCTGACACACTGTAAATGCAAAATATTTACTGCGACTAGGATGATATAGTGAATCAATGATGACAAAAAAAACAAAAAAGAAGATTCCAACCTGTGCTCAATCAAGGAGTCCAGTACCACAGTAACAAACTTATCGATGTTAAACTCTTTGCTCAATCCTAAAAGTATCCCCCAAACATCCCTTCAAAAAATTTAAACCAGTAAGAAGCTCCATCAACAAAATTTAAAACCAGAGACGATAAATCAAGGTCTTGTAATTCCCCACCTGATATTGTTTAAGATGTCCATGGTCTTCTTTGGGATGATTTCAACTGACTGGAGCTAAAGAAAAAAGCAATATCTCAGAAATCAGAAATAGAACTTAAAGTTGTAGCATACACAAAAGGCTCAGGTTTATGATTACAACAGAAACAACTAGTCTAATATCTAGAATTGTGGAACTTGTTGTCATTGCTGTGAGTTCTAGCTTTATTTACAATAACAGTTGCAGGTGAAATACCTGCACAATGTTAATTAGGGCCATAAATGACATGCGCAGCCATTGGAAATCTGTTGTTTCTTTTGCATCGGCCCTAGCCAATTCAGCAACTAAATGCATCAGGCTTTTAACAACGTTATGTGCCAGAGCTGCCTTTTGGGCCAGTATCGTAACAATCATTAGAGCCCCAGCCTGTATGTAGGAAAAAATATATATATTAGTAACTGAGGAGAGAAATTATGGGCATGCATAGAAAAATGGAATATGTACAAAAGATAACCTTTTGGTTCAGTCCTTTGGACCCAGCTTGAAGGCCAGAATTGACATATGGAAGAATCCTCGTCACAATATCACTATCAATATTAACAAGCCCCAATAACTCAAAAATGACTGCAGTGCAGAAGCCAGTCACATACTTTGACGGTTGAATTTTCTTTACTGGCATAGCCTACAATTTCAATGATTTCAGGCATCAGTGATACATGTAACGAATGCTAAAAGAATGGAAACCTGTTGTAAGTGCTTACATAATTACATATAGCCTCCAGAACCCCCATATCTCTGACGCACTGTTGTACAATGACCTCCCGCGGCATTCGTGCACCTGATACCTTAACTCCATCAAGAAACTTCCATCTACTATTTCTGCTCCACAAACATTAAACAATTAAATAGGACTCCCATGCTCAAATATTCATCTTTTCGGATTCTAGTAACTAACCAGACGGTTCATGGAGTTTAGGAAAGAAACAGGAAAAGTGACAGGTAGAATATAATTTCATATCATAGTCTCACAAGTGTACAGGAAATTAAGAGAGGGAAAAAGCAATTACCCCGTGTCTATTAATTGTACTATTTGAACAAAAACATGTGTGTCATGGAAAGGCAACGCACAAAGTATCAGTTCTTCTACATTGTACACGTGAATCCTGCAATACAAGAAAAGACATCATTAGACGTCCTAGAAGCATAAACAGTACATAACTCAGGAAAGAAAATGGAAAAATCATTCAATTACCGGTATCTGCGAATTAAATACTCCAAAGTCTTCACCGCTGAGTGAGACTCAAGATAGCCCGATAACAGCCGTAAATACGACTTAATTGAGGCATCAATTCGCATATTCTCGTCAACACCAGCCAACTCCCTGTCCAGCTCCTTGCTCTGATGGCTAAACAAATCACTCTTGTATTTCACAAACCTCTCTTCCATCATGATTAATGCCTCCAGACCTGAATCAAAACAGAACATAAGGCCTCATGAAACTAAAACTAGTAGACTCTAATTTTTTTCTTGAACACAAACAATTCAATGGGGCATGGGTACATAAGACTCTCGGCAATCTAACCACGACACTAGAACGAATTCAGCGATTACATCAAACTCTACGTCAACCTAACCATACTAATTGAACATGAAGTGAGCACAATTCAGCTCAGTCCACACACTGTTATTGAGTGGAACCATAAAAGCTCTTCCAATAACAACTTCTGCTTATGAGGTGGATTTTACAGCCCAAAATGATCTCTAATAAAATGTTCAGCTTATCAATTGGAATTGCAACAAAATGGTAAATAAATTGCTCACCAGTCAAGGCAATGCTGTGAATAGTGTCAAGGTCGATATCGGCGGCGGATTTAGCGTCATACAAGATCGAAGGTCGAGTTAACGGCCGACGGCGACCGGGTTCAGGGTCGGTGGAGACATGTAAGGCGGTTTTGATGGCTTGGAGCTGAGATGAAATTGAAGCTGAAGCCATTGTAGAGTGTTCTACAGCTTCGAGGAAGCTGTTGGGATGGTAGAAACCCTAGAGTACTCGTTCCGGCGGTGACGTTGCTTTGAAAGATGGCGCGGGGAAGTTGGGGTTTAGGGTTTTGCAGCTGCAAAAAGGCTTAACATAAAATTGAGGTTTAAATTTATGGACCGGCTTAGGATTGATGATTTACATGTTGTCCTCTGAGTATGGTGACTTTGTAAACTAGTCCGCTAAACTTTTTGAAATTTATCATTTCGGTCTCCATATCGATGTTCAAGAGTCTGTAAAGTACTCTTTCGGTATACCCATTTATGTATGTTTTTCGTTTTTATCTGTCTTGTTCATTTCTTCACGTAAATAAAAATTACATTTTTAATGAAATGAAAAAGAAAAGGTGAGAAGTAAAAAAGGAAAAAGAAAATAAAAAGATTACGGCATGTTTGGTTCGTTGATATTGGGGAATAGCTTATAAGTTGGTTAAAGGGAATTAACTTATTTGGTTTTAGACGTAATAAATTGACTAAGATCTATTTAAACGCAAAGTGCCCGATTAAGAGGGGTGTTAGCGTAATATCCCTGATGCTACTAGCCTTAAGCCAAGCCCTACAAAGTGTATATTGTATTTTGGGGTTGTTGATTTGCAAGTTTAGGATGAGATACAAAGGTGGACTCGTTTTCATGTGGGAGAAATGCTAGTAAAATACCTTGAAATTCCACTTGATCACAAAAAAACTCAATGTAGCATCCTGTGATCCACTTATTGAGAGAATCCTTACGAGAGTTGAGCACTAGAGCTCCATATTGCTAAGTTACTCTGGTAGGATCCAGCTTATGAGAAGTGTACTTTTTTCCATCAGTAATTACTGGCTCCAGGTATTCCCCTTACCTAAGAAAGTCTTGCAGCATATTGAAAAGATATGTAGGATTTTTTTTATGGACTGGGAAAGACATTGATATATAGTAGGAAGGCTCCAGTCTCTTTGGAGCATATATGTGATCCTAAATGTGAAGGTGGACTGAATTTGATTTCATTAGTCGACTTGAACAAAGCTGCACTGCCTAAACTACTATGGAATATTGCACAACAGGCTGATAAACTGTGGGTACGTTGGATTCATAGTGTTTATTTGAGAGGTGTTGATCATATGATGTACATCCCAAACGTCTCCCGTTCTTGGATTGTGAAGGCCATTTTCAAGCATAGAGATGAGGTTTTTATGAACAATGGGTGGATTGAGGCTCAACATATGGGGAAGTATGCTACTGGGAGAGTATATAGAGGCTTTAAAACTCATAAGCCTAAAGTTGTATGGAGGAAATTGTTTTATGGAAGTGTTGCTCATCCAAGAACCCTATTTACCTTGTGGCTTGCATGTCAAGGCAGATTAGCAACTAAAGATCGACTTAAGAAGTTTGGTATTCACACTTATGACAAGTGCAGCTTCTATGGAAATTTTGAATCCATAGAACACTTTTTTTTTTTTAATGTAATAACACAAGAGATATCTAGCTGATGATCTTGACTTAGCTCAAAATACAACACAGACCAACAGGTTGGGAAGAAGAATTACGATGGATTATCAAGAATTGCACATGTAAAAGCATGAAGGAAAACTGATGAAGTCTGCTGCAGCTGTGACCATTTGTCCATTTATGATGTGTGGACTGCACGCGATGCTTTGTCTTTTGGTCACCATAACCCAATCCCTTTGAAAAGTGAGCATGTGATAGACTACAGATCATACAAATCGTGGCTTCAATTCATAGAGGGCTGTAGATATATTGTTCTAGACTATGATGTTAGATAACTCATTTTGTTCATTGCTTTGCTTATTCATGGTGTAGTTATGATGTGTTTGGTTTCACACAGCCTACTTCCGTTTGATCGCCTTTTGTACTCACTCTGTTTTTTGTAATAGAAAGTTTATTCTTGCTCCAATAAATAAATAAATAAATAAAATATAACATTAAAATTTTTAAACACTTCATATTCATCCTTCACTAAC